>OMNN01099020.1:0-13387 GCA_900302755.1 Chromis chromis | reverse complement strand
CTCTTCACGTCACTACATTCCAATGTATACTTTGCTTTAATGCCCTTATGTTGGATAACGTGCACAGCTGACTGTTTAAGACCTGCTGGTATGTGGTTTACAGATGTTACTTATGTTTTATGTTTTTATGAACACTGTAATTTAAACATGCTGGATGTTCTTATGGGGCAGTGGTGGTCTAGTGGTTTGTGAAGTGAACTTGTAACCGGTGGGTCGCCGGTTCGAGTCCCCGGACTGGCAAGAGGTTGAGGTGGGAAAGTGAGAGCGACCGCTTGTCCCAGTCACCACCACTGTGGGCCCTTGAGCAAGGCCCTTAACCCCTGACTGCTCCCCGGGTGCTGCACCGCGGCAGCCCACTGCTCCTAGTATGTATAGTTAAGTTTAACTTAGAATAGGATGGGTTAAATGCAGAGAAGGAATTTCCCCAAGGGGATAAATAAAGGTTAGATTATTATTATTATTATTATTAATTTAGGATCTGGTGTTTTTGAGGCTTAACGTATTTAGGGACAGTCCATGACCATGCTGCTTTTATCTTACCAGTTATTTTTTAAATCTTGTTATTTCCCTGTCTTTAACAAAGTGCAACAGGAAATCACTAAACCACTGGAGAGTCCCTTGAACATGTACACAACATGTAGCTGGTGCAAATGAAACTAATTTTAGCTACTTAACATCGCCCATACTGCTGGATAGTGTAAAGTATCATGTTGCATGAGCTGGCCATATGCTGAATTACATTATGCAAGGTATATATATATAGTGGAGCAAAATGCATCTTATTATTTGTCATGGCAAAGATGACTCTGACAGATTGTGTGAAATGAGTTCTGTAATTGCATCTGACATTGTCCCAAAACTACTTGAACGGGCCACTAATATAACTAGTCTTAAGAGTCAGGGTTTGCAAATCAACAGGTAGTTTCACCAACACTAATGTTTAGTGAACAGACAGGAAAAATATTTTACACAACCAGTGGTGGAATTATTCTGACCCTTTACTTCAGTAAAAGCAACAATACTAACCCGTAAAAGTAATTGATTACAAGCAAAAGTCTTAAATTCCACATTTTACTTGTGTAAAAAGTTGAGTTGGTGGAAGAAGCATTGGTACCTAAGTAAAAGATTCAAGACTTTTCCTCTGGATTTTTCATGCAGGACAATCCTATTTAAGAAAAAGTACATAAGTATTAGCAGCAAAATGTAGTTAAAGCATTAAAGTCCTGCTTTGGCCCTTCTGACTGATATTATATATAACATCATTAGATTATTGATAATGAAGCTTCAGTGTGTCAGCAGTGTGTTACTGTTGTAGCTGCAGCAGATGGAGCTAGTCTAAACTACTTTACATCCAGTTTTATATACAGAGACAGCAAATAAATGTGAGGGCTCATCACAGGATTGTGAGAGAGGAAAGAAGAAAAATCAAAGTTCTGATACACAAATCTGTTTTAGGTTCTCCTCTGATTTTTGGTTTGGGCTGAAATATTGAAACCCTTTGACTATTATTGACAATAACCTCTGTGAGAAGCTTAGAGGAAAAATCACCAGTTGGTGGAGCTGTTAACAAGTCATAGACATCTGAAAAGTGAGCCTGACTACACACTGTTTTTTGTAAGCAGCCAAATGCATGCTAACTGCACGCCACTCTTGTTGTTAGTGTCCCATGTCAACTGTTGTCATACTACATATATGTCTGCTGCTGAAGTGGCACATATTACTGCTCATGCATATGACAGTTATTACTGACATGTACAAACACTGACAACTGGTGTGGTACTTACTTGAGTAAATACTTACTTTTGACCACTGGTAAAATATATATATAGAAAATAATTTAAAATAAAATGTACTTTAGAAAGTACCTCTATATAAAGTAAGTAGAAAGTATGTATGTAGTCAAATTATGTACAATGTAGACTGTGTAATAATAATGCCTGCTCATTTATATGTTGTTAAGTTGAAAACTATTAAGATAATTGAAGTAAAATGCACAATATTTTCCTTCTGCAATTAAATTAAAATTCCACTGTATATATGTATATATATATTTTTAATGTTTGAAATAAAAAATACATCTGAGCAAAAGTCAGCTTTAGAAAATCTGAGACATGCAACTCAATTATGTCTATTAATGGTACAATAAGTCCAGTAGAAAGAAGCACTGGTGTGAGAACAATTCAGGCTACAGTACTTATTGTGTTTACTGTCTAGAAATAAGATGCTTACATATTATGAAGTTGGCAGTGACTGACATCCTTCCTTCTAACTTGGAAACTTTTATTTTGGGAACATAAACATGATCAAAGCCAACATTCACTCCCCCATTAATGAACCAATCAGAGTCGCCTTAAGTGTCCTCTAAAAGCCGCCATGTTTGGTGATGATGGACAAACACAAACAAGGAATTTATTCATAGTTTACTTCTCTTAGTCTCACATTTTATATGTGCAACCTTAACATACAGAAATATTCAATTCTGTGTAGGGATAGTTGAGTACCGTTCATTCACAGGAGCGAATGGTTCAGCGAAGACTCCACACTCAACATGGCGTCCTAGTTTTGCGTGCTTTACGTGTTGACGTAGGCTCATGTTTTGACGTTTATCGTCAGTGTGAATCAGCCAAGAGATACCAGCACCAGGGCTAGTGTTTTAACACAGGTAATGTAACTTTACATAGCTGTCACTGTGGTTTTAACTTCTGATTTTAACACACATTATACGTATAGTGCATTGAGGGTAGAGCCATGCGAAAATTATATTACTAACACCCAAAGCATAAGCTATCTGTCGTGAGCTAGCGCTGTTAGCATGTAGCTACAGTGAAGTTATCTGAGGCCACACAGGTTAGCTCAGATAGTCTAGCTTGGCTACATACAGAACTGTCTGGGTTGTTACTTCACACTGACATTTTGCTTCATTATATTACAGGAAACAGTTTGAAATTGGTTAGAGATAATGGAACCGCCTTAGTCGCAGTAGATAATATTATATTGTAAAGTGTGACAGATACTGCTGCTTATTAACATTTCCTTACTCATAACTGTACAGTCCTACATTGTCATAAAACACACTTAAAACGTATTGTGATGGCACCATCTGTTTAACTCTTGATGCTCTTACTTACAGTTTAAGAAGACAGTTGTCAAAGTTGTTGCCAGTTCTTCCACTGTGAGCTACATGGTTGACTTTTTGACAAACTAGAGGTCACCAGGTTAATGGTTGTGAATCATAATTGCCTTTTCACTTTATAGACTGATTTTCGTCATGGCATTGAGAGGCTCTGTGTGCCGTCTCCTGGTACACCCTCACAGATGTGCTATCATCTCTGCTTCCAGAGCACAGGGAACAGCAGCACCTGCCAGACATGGTTAGTACTGACACCAGCCGCAGAGATATCATTGTTTTAAGGAGGTGTTTCACCACCGACAGTGGCATCTTGCCATTCATGTCGTTATGGTTTGTGTGATTTGCAGCTGTCATTAGTCTACAGCAGTACAAAGCAATCAGCAGCATTGGTGTGTTGTGTTCAGAACATTCAAATAATAATAATAATTTAACCTTTATTTATCCCCTTAGGAAAATTCAACGTCTGCATTTAACCCATCCTACTATACATATTGGTAACAGGAGCATTGGGCTGTCGCGGTGCCCAAGGAGCAGTCAGGGTTTAGGGGCCTTGCTCAAGTGCCCAACAGTGGCCACAGTCGGAGTTCGATCCTCCGACCATCTGATCAGTAGTCAGGGACTTAACCTGTTGCGCCACCACTGCCCTCAAGAATATGTGTAACTGAAAAGGAAATTTCACTTTTTGTCTTTTGACCACAAACCGATTACACACAACATTGCATAGTGGATTGACTACAGCAGGTGTCAGCAAGTTATCCTTGTGGATGAAATGCTTTTGTCAAAAATAGCTATCTCTTTGTGTCCGACTTGAAGAATCACTTCGCAGCAACAAAGGGAACTGTGATGACTTTCAATGTAAAACTGAATTTGGTATAGCACAGTCTAGTTTGAAAAAAGAGTTTAAAATGTGCATTTCATTATTTAAGTAAGTGCAACTAAACATACCTAAGCCTGAGATGGTGCTGTAACTCAAAATGACACATTCCTTTGTTTTACTATTTTAGATAGGGAATGCAGTGTATCATCTTTTTACTTTATGCTTTATGACATTTTAAATAGGCACAACTTAAATCCTTAAATACAATTAGAATAATATCAGTGTTTTTTTTTATTTATTCACAGATGCAGAGAAGACTCAGCAGAGGCCTAAAGCACGTAAGTGAAAATCTTATCAGAAAACATTTACAGTGTTTTTAATGGCCTTACATTGTCCTCTATCTAAACATCTAACAGCTAAGGTCCAGTTCAACTGGCGTGATGCCCTGGAGCTGGAGGGCCAGCTGACAGAGGAAGAGATCATGATCAGAGATTCCTTCCGGACCTACTGCCAAGAGAAACTCATGCCTCGCATCTTGATGGCAAACAGAAATGAAGGTAAGAGAGTAATGTTCATTTTCCAACATGTATGATCTTAAGTTTCTAATTCATAACTTGTTTTTTTTTATTCGGGGTTAGTGAGTTAGCATGCTTCACTCAAAACACTCTGATTTCCAGTTCATGATTGTTTGCTAATCACAGTTTCTTAATGAGATACTGACAAGTAACGGGTGTTTCTGGTTTATCAGTTTATTAGTTTGTTGGCATACTCTTAGTTGAAGTAGAGAAACTCCTGTAACATGACAGCTGGTCGTATTATTTTTATTTTCAGTGTTCCACAGAGAAATTGTGTCTGAGATGGGAGAGCTGGGTGTCCTGGGCCCAACTATTAAAGGTCAGTCTGGACACATCTAGACCACAGATGTGTGTTTATTGTAGCATTTTTATGTGATGTTATATTTTAACCATTAGTCTACTTTTAACCAGCCACAGATCTTTCTGTTTAATGACATTGTATGGACTTTGGCCCTGTGCACACTGGGCCTGTGTTTTTCAGTAATATAGTTATGTAATGCCATACATTCTTTTTTAAATAACACTGCAGGTAACTCCTCATACTGTGTTTGATCTTAAGGTTATGACTGTGCTGGGACAAGCTATGTGGCCTATGGTTTGATTGCCAGAGAGGTAGAGAGAGTGGACAGCGGCTATCGCTCAGCTATGAGCGTGCAGTCGTCACTGGTCATGCACCCCATTTACGCCTATGGCACAGAGGAACAGAAACAGAAGTACCTGCCCAAGCTAGGTAAGACGAGAAAACAACAAAAGCATTTTATCTATTACCAATCTGTTGTCATTTATTTATATTTATCAACAACAGATAGGTGAATGTTGTTAATGTTGAAATCTGTTATCAAATAACAATGCTTTAACTGTTAAAGCTGATGCTGAGTGACTGAGCTCTGAGGTATATTCTCAACTAAGTTATCCCCTCTGTCACTCTCAGCTCGTGGAGAGATCCTGGGTTGCTTTGGCTTGACGGAGCCTAATCACGGCAGTGACCCGTCAAGCATGGAAACCAGAGCCAAATACAATCCATCCAGTCGCACCTACACTCTGAATGGCTCAAAGACTTGGTAAGTCACAAATACAGGTAAAGAAATATCAGAGATGTTATTTAGTGTTTTTAATAGTCAAATTTTTTAATGAATTATCTATAAATGGCGTGATACACAACAATCACTGACAGGTCTTTCTTTCAGTGACCCCGGTTTTGAATTTTGTTGTAGGCGATAAAACAATAGTTCTAGCAAAATACACTTCATCAGTACAATAAGAAAACTGATGGATAGTATGTTCCATAGTTTCACATAAATGCATATGCAAACTGCCATGAATCAACAGAACCAAAATAGAAAGTTTAATTCCATGAATAAACTCCAAGCGTGCTCCCTCTGTGGCTCATAAAGAGTCCATCATAATGGAGCCTGTTTGCTCAACATTGTTCTCCTGCGCAGCCATGTGTGCAGCTGGGTAGACTTTGTGTTTTGGGTATTGTTACCGTTACAAACAGCGGACAGTTCAGTTAGACAACTCACATAGAGCTGAAAAGTAAATGTAGAACATACACACAGCAGTAATGTTGGTCTCGATGCGCTTCCATGACTCTGCCATTAGTTGTCCACAAGGTGGAGCTCTTTACAGCAGAATTAGCATGCTTAAGTTTACTAGGGCTTTACACATTTGATGTTTTGAGAGGCACAGTTATTCTTTTTTGTTCAGTTTTATAATTTAATAAAAAATAATGATATATACTGAATGCCACAGATAAAACTTCTCCGATAATAACATTAAAAACAAGAAATATTTAAACAAGTTAGTGTATTTTGTCAAACCGGTAAATACAGGTGTGTGTGACTGACTGAGTATGGTATTGATGTTTCCTGATATTTCCTTTGCTTCCACTCTCAGGATCACCAACTCCCCTATGGCAGATATTGCTGTAGTCTGGGCTAAATGTGATGATGGAAAGATCCGTGGCTTCATCTTGGAGCGTGGCATGAAGGGCTTCTCCACACCTAAGATTGAAGGAAAGTTCTCCCTGAGAGCCTCGGTCACTGGTATGATCCTCATGGATGAGGTGGAGGTTCCTGAGGAGAACTTGCTTCCTAAAGTCTCCGGCCTGGGGGTGGGTGAAGACGAACACATTAACACATCGTAGGATTTACGATTAAGATTCTTAGTCATTGTATACCTTAGTCTTTTTACATTCATATTATATTCAGAGAATAAAATTAGTGGCTCACTTGTAAAGTTTCTAATGTGAAATTACATATTACAGTGAATGCTACACTACACACAGGAGTAACTGCTCATCACACCTCTCTTGTTGCTTCCAGGGTCCTTTTGGCTGCTTGAACAACGCCCGGTATGGCATTGCATGGGGTTCACTTGGTGCTGCAGAGTTCTGTTTCCACGCAGCTCGTCAGTACACACTCGACAGGTCAGATGGCACACATGAAAATTGGCTTTGTACAAGTGACTTGACATCATTAATTAATTTACAGTGGTAAGTTTATTTATTAACACAAGGAGTAAGCAATGCTGTTGTTTTTCCAAACCAGAATCCAGTTTGGTGTGCCACTGGCAAGGAATCAGCTGATGCAGAAGAAAATGGCAGACATGTTGACAGACATCACCATCGGCCTACAGTCCTGTCTGCGGCTGGGCAGACTTATTGATGAGAAAAAGTAAAGAAACTTTATCTTCTCACTGAAGTGTTAGATGACATGTGACTGGGCCGTGGCACTGCGTCTTGAGTGCTCCATACTTGAAAATACATGGTCACTCTGACCTCTTTCGGTCAGGTAGAGGTGACAAGACAAAAAAAATCCCCCAGTGTTTCTCAGCAGTGTCAAGAAGCAGAGAAAGATTATAAAATTGAGTTTGAGTTGTGAAATTGGGCTGAAACTCACAAAAGTAGTTGCATAATGTTTTAGAAAGGACTTTTTCATGGTGTAAGAGAGGTCACTGTATTAGTTTTGGTGACACTGTTATTCAATTCATTTGTAGCAGCAATGTTTAGGTAGGTGATGTGTGCCAAAGTAACAATCAAAATGAATGCCAGGACCCAGAGTTTCCCAACAGAACATTGCATTGTCACAGAGTTTAATGCTGTGGCTGACTGATTAATAATGCTAAGCAAATATTGTGTTTTCTTAACAGAGCAGCCCCAGAGATGATCTCCATGCTAAAGAGGAACAACTGCGGTAAAGCCCTGGACATCGCCAGACAGGCCAGAGACATGCTGGGAGGGAACGGCATCTCAGATGAGTACCACATCATCCGCCACGTCATGAACCTGGAGTCTGTCAACACATACGAAGGTGAGGAGGTGGAAGGGGCAGTAAACCTGTACTGTAGGGGCTTGTTTTAGAATAGAGAAGAGAGTTAAAAATTATGCACACACATTACGCAGAATGACACCAGTGTGTTTGAGTTAATTGTGAAGTAAGATTTCGACTGAGTAGATTGGGTTTAAAATGCTTCTTTTAGCTTAATAGTTTCATGACTATCCCTGCTAACAGCCACCTGAGCTTTACCTTCACTTGATTTTTATTGATTTATTGTCACCGGTTATCTCTTCCTGCAGGTACTCACGATATCCACGCCTTGATCCTGGGCAGAGCCATCACAGGGCTGCAGTCTTTCACTGTGGACAAATAGATTCAACTTCTCACTGCTGCTTGCAATCAACAGGACTCTGCTGTCAGAAATTTAACTGACATCTCAGCTCTGTTAAGTCACAAGCAGTTTTCAGATAACTTGTATGAATTGTCATTTGTATAAGGGAAATGATTGTTTTCTCCCAGGTTTGCTTTATTTAGAGAGAAATAAGTAGCATTTTAAGTTTGCTGCAGAACCTGTGGATTGTTGTAGAGTGTAATTAATTAAATTTCAACATAAAGAGGGCTATTTTTCTACTCCCAGTCACAACAAAATCGGTTATTGTATATTATCGTATTGACTTTCATCAGTATTCACTGTAGTGAAGTATAAACAGTTTGAAGTGAGGTCAAGATCTAAATTTGTGTGTGGTTACTGATGTATTCATGGACAATACTGCAATTATAAAGCAACAAATCATAAACGTCCACAATGTGTTTGAAATTGTTTGTGAAGTTGTTTTGTTTTAAATGTGTAAGAGCTCATCTTACATTTGTAATTGTTAGGTAGACCATGGGGATTACTTCTAGCACTTTACAGCCTCCAACACTAAGATGTTATTTGTTTGCATGTTTTGCCAGAGAGCAAAGATGATTATTAAAGCTTTAAATAAATAACATTTTTCAAAAAGCGTCTGCAGGAGAATTAAATTCAGGTTGTATTAGGTTAAGGTGCATCTCTGTAGCTTGCTGTTGTCATTGTCAGTACATCATGGTGAAAATGTCATGAGTCTTAATTTGAATATAAGTAGATAAATAATCCTATTTACCAAAGGTTAAAACACAACATAGACGTAAGACACACTCAGGTTTCAATCGTTAAACTGCAGCTAGAGTTTGTGATACGGTGTCATAATTCTTGTTGGATGCTTTAAATCCAAGCGTCAAGTCCTCTTATTCAAAGCTGTAAGTTCTTACTTCTTTCAAAACAAGGAAAAATTAGCTATTGAAGTTATTCATACCCACAATACACACAAGAGTTGTCTTTAAAGTCTTCGGTTATTGATTAAACCCCTGAATTAAGTTTTTTTGGGGGGGAAATAATCCCTTCCAGCCTTAAAATGGTTTAGCTGTGACCCAAATTGTTGCTTCCTTGAGGATGTGCAGAACTATATGAAATCCCTGGCTCTCTCTCTACCCATCACTCCCACTGACTGCAGCTTGAGCACACCAGCTCACCTACGACTCTGCTCAAACACACACAAAAAAATGTAAATTATTTGATCTGAATGCGTCCCAAAGTAACGTTCTGATACATCAGTGCATGAGCAGCACTGTTGAAGTGGAGCTGTTAAACACTTGAATTCCTGCGTAAATGCCACCATCTGGTTTACTGCAGAGCATGATCAATACAGGATCTTATATCCACGACTGTATCAGCTCTGTGAGATGTTTAACACTGCCTCTAGTCAGCATTTCTTTATTAGCTGCCCTATTTTTGATCGGTGAGGATTTCACTCTCACTTTGTTGCGGTTTGATCTGTTATTCATAGGGATTTGTGTCACTATTGGGGAACAAGAACCTGCAGAAAGCTGATACAGAAGATTGTCAACTGATCCTGCTTGTTCAAAATCCAAAGAGCACATGGGTTCAATCAGAAAAATGTATGGAGCAGATTGACATTATATAACGTATGCACCTGTCATCAGAGGTCACGAATGTCAAAGTGTTATCCCCTGATATCCTGTCCTGATCCTATCCTACAGGAGGATCCAGAAATACAACATACAGAAGACCCACAGCTCACTGACCTCAACTGTTCATGTAATAATCAGCTCTAACTGCAGGGAATTGTATAAGCTTAAAGCTTGTTTCAATCAGCATCTTTTTCTTTTTCATTATCCTGTGGCATTGATGCTGTCCATCACTGCAGGTATCAGCTTTGCCGCAGTGTCTGGGTCAGGCTGATGTGAGTGTGGTTTTGTATTACAGTAAATCCATCAAAAAATAGTGAGGGCAGGGTTTTTACCAGCATCATCGGCAAAAGCACTGAATTCTAGCAGAAGCTTGGGTTTTTTAAGACGTTACAGTCCTTCCTGTTTTCAATTTTATGACACTATAAATGTAAAGAATTTATTAATACAGACAGTATTACTCTTGAATTGGGGGTTTTAGACAGAAAACTGCAGCCCAAGCTTTTAAAAGACACACTGATGCTTCACTTTTATTAATCTGATGATGTCAGATATAATAATAAATCAGTCAGAGGGCTCAAAACAATACGTTTACTTTAATCCTTTAACTACATGTTGCTGCGAATACTTGTACTTTTGCTGAAGTAGGGTTTTCATACAGGACCTTTACTTGTAATGTAGTATTTTTACATTGCTGTATTTGTACACTTCTTCCACTACTGATGAATACAAGAACAGAGGCTCAGTTTGAAGAGACTAAATGTGTGATATCAGTTGACTTGATGCTTCACCCGTCACAGCTTTATGTGAGACACAAGGAGAGACAGTCTTAATACTAGAGATCATCTTGCGATGGAATTGCACAAACAGCAATTCTGACAGTCTGAGCTATGAGTATTCAGTATTCATCAAACTCTGCTTTCATTTTGATCCAAACTGCACTGCAAGTCCTCAAAATCATGTGAAACACCCCCCAAAAAACAAAATGTCACACCTGTCAACATTGTAACATTTAGACCCATGAGTCATGACTACATTTTTACATCTTTAAATTATTAGTCACATTTTGTGATCTTACTTTGATCCTACTTTTGTACATCCTGGTTCAAAGTCATGATTTACTGTGACACTTAATGGAACCATCATTAATTCCACCTTCACTTTGCCTATTGTAATAAGTCAAAATGTCTGCTAGTCTACTGGCAAAAGAGTCTACTGAGCTCTTTAAAACCATAATCAGAGACACAGTATCTTAAGTGTTAAGCATGGTGGTGGCATCATCATTCTATAGGGGTGTTTTATCTGCAGCAACCCTGAAGGGCTAGCGAGGGAACAGAAAAATACAGAGAAATGCTGGAGGAAAACCTGGTGCAGTCTGCAACAAACCTGCCATCTGGGTAGAGATTTGTTTTCCAGCAGGACAATGACCCCAATGTTAATATCATAAAGGGGCCAAATCAGAGTCCAGATCAATCTATTTCACAAGATCTATGTCAATCATGAGAACTTCATAAACACTGTACATGTGTCACTGCTATGCAGCATATTGAACAATAAATGTTCATCCACCTGTTTGAACTGTATATCTACGCACACTCTATTCTTTCATTTCTATTTTCTCTCTCCATTTCTACCTCACATTACATCCAGGACAATTAGGAACCCTACAAAATGTTCTCGGTGTTGAGCAGATAATCTCCTGGTTGCTTCCCCCCCTAAATCCATCAGGGATGTGAGGGTGGACGGGCCCCTGGACAGATAAAGACCTCCATCCTCTCCAGCCTCATTGCATGTCTGCCTCTGCCACTTTGAAGTGGAGGGAATTAAGAACCGACAAATCCCCAGGCATACATGATGCCCGGGCATGTTCTACATGCTGCTTGCATAAGGAAATTGCTTTTTTTTTCTTTTCATTTTTTGACCAATAGCTCTTCATCACTCACTGTGACTAATTGTACCCCAAAAGGCCTGTGTGGTCTGTGTCCTTCCTGTCAGGGATGATGGAGGCTGATGAGATGCTTCCCTTGTTATGTGAAATGAACTTGACTGTGAAGAGAAAGAGGGCTGCTGTCTCTCTCACTTCTCATGCTGTAGCTAATACTTGAATAATTAGGAGGCTTTTCATCACAGATATTCATCTGGATTATGACCTCAGTGGGTTATGAGCTCTGTCAGAATGAGTCACCCTTGTGATAGGGCTCAAATGACAATCTTTTCATGCAGTCAGTGGGGACAAACAGGCTAATTCTCTGACTACACAAAAATATAGGATTATGATTCATGATGTAGGATTTGTGGGTATGACTAGTGCAACCTCTGTGGGGCAGGTTAAGGCACAGCTTTGATTTAAATTGAGGGCTTAAAGACTACAAAATTATTTGGGTATAAATCTAACTTTCTGGTTTGTCTTGATCTCAAACGTGATGGCAGCAGGCTCCACATTATTGCTCCTACAGTCCAAAGAACATCTTAACTCTAACTCTAAATTGCCCATTGGCTAGAATGGGGGTGTAGTTGTTTGTTAGCCATGTCACAGACAGTATAGTCAGTATAGTGTGATACTACAGATGTGTTTCATATAACTAGAATATGGTGGAAAAAGACATTGCTTAAAATGAAAATGATATACACTGCCTGGCCCAAAAAAACATCGCCACCAAAAAAAGGTCACACACTCTAATATTTTGTTGGACCGCCTTTAGCTTTGATCACAGCATGCATTCACCGTGGCATTGTTTTGATAAGCTTCTGCAATGTCACAAGATTTATTTCCATCCAGTGTTGCATTAATTTTTCACCAAGATCTTGTAGTGATGATGGGAGAGTCTGACCACTGCGCAAAGCCTTCTCCAGCACATCCCAAAGATTTTCAATGGGGTTAAGGTCTGGACTCAGTGGTGGCCAATCCATGTGTGAAAAAGATGTCTCACGCTCCCTGAACCACTCTTTCACAATTTGAGCCCGATGAATCCTGGCATTGTCATCTTGGAATATGCCCGTGCCATTAGGGAAGAAAAAATCTATTGATGGAATAACCTGGTCATTCAGTATATTCAGGTAGTCAGCTGACCTCATTCTTTGGGTACATAATGTTGCTGAACCTAGACCTGACCAACTGCAGCCACCCCAGATAGTTTTTTCTGGTTAGCCTTACTGATTAGTGGTTTTCTTACGGCTACACAGCTGTTCAGTCCCAATCCCTTGAGTTCCCTTCGCATTGTGCGTGTGGAAATGCTCTTGCTTTCACTATTAAACATACTCCTGAGTTCTACTGTTGTTTTTCTTCTATTTGATTTGGTCAAACATTTAAGTGATCGTCGATCACGATCATTCAGGATTTTTTTCCGACCACATTTCTTCCTGGAAGACGATGGTTCCCCACCATCCTTCCAGTTTTTAATAATGCGTTGGACAATTCTGGTTTCATTTTAATAGTATCCCTGAGGGGGAACAAAGAGTTCAATCTGAACACTGCAATCACAACAACCAGATTGACTCTAGGAATCTAAGTAGTCTAAGTATTTACCTTCAAAAGCTTGGTCTTTTTGATTTGTGATGGACCTTTTGGCAGATCTATGGC
>OMNN01099013.1:0-18171 GCA_900302755.1 Chromis chromis | reverse complement strand
TCCACTATAACCTCCAGTGACCACTAAACCCTCCACTATAACCACTAGAACCTCCACAATAACCAGTAGAACCTCCAGTGACCACTACACCCTCCACAATAACCACTAGAACTTCCATAGTGATCACAAGAACCTCCACAATAACCACTAGAACCTCCAGTGACCACTAAACCCTCCACTATAACCTCCAGTGACCACTAAACCCTCCACTATAACCACTAGAACCTCCACAATAACCAGTAGAACCTCCAGTGACCACTACACCCTCCACAATAACCACTAGAACTTCCATAGTGATCACAAGAACCTCCACAATAACCACTAGAACTTCCATAGTGATCACTAGAACCTCCACAATAACCACTAGAACCACCACAGTGATCACAAGAACCTCCACAATAACCACTAGAACCTCCACAGTGATCACTAGAACCTCCACAATAACCACTAGAACCACCACAGTGATCACAAGAACCTCCACAATAACCACTAGAACCTCCAGTGACCACTAAACCCTCCACAATAACCACTACAACCTCCATAGTGATCACTAGAACCTCCACAATAACCACTAGAACCACCACAGTGATCACAAGAACCTCCACAATAACCACTACAACCTCCACAGTGACCACTAAACCCTCCATAACAACCACTAGAACCTCCACAGTGATCACTAGAACCTTTTACCAATGAAAAAAGCACCAAACAATATATGATCTGAAACATAATATACAGTGATACATTCATGTCTAATGGGTTTGTTGTTGTAATCTTTTGTAGTGTAGTCTTAGTAAGTGAAACAGGACAAATCTTGACGTGCAGCCGAGTGTGAGTGTGTGTGTGTGTGTGGTGTGTGTGTGCGTGTGTGTGTGTGTGTGTGTGTGCGTGTGTACATGTGATCAGCAGGGTTTTTCCAATGTCAGTTTAACAAGAACAGACATGATCAGACCTGCAAGTGTGAGTCCTCAGCTTCTTGTAAAGCCTCATCATGATATATTAATTCATGCATATCCATTGTATGTTATCCTTTTCTATAATCATAGTATAATTTATATCATTATCATATAGCAAAAGATTTAAACATAAGGTGCAATTTATGTAATATGTTTTGTTTTGCATCCCATTTTATTTACAGGAATCCAATGGGACTCTGTACCAACATGTTGTGCATTTTAAAACGTTCTACAGTCCTGTGCACAAGATTTAAGCAAGTACACTAACAATTATCTCATAAACATTGACATGAATAGTTTTACTTGTCAGCAAGCATCACATAAAGGGCCACAAGAACCTCCTAAATTAAGAGACTACTCTTACCCCTTTTACACCAAGAAGAACCAGGTGCTAGATCGGTGCTGGTGCTTAGTTGGTTCACTCATGTGCAATATTAGTCTTCTGAAACTCCTCGTTTTAAAATGTTATACTGGTTTACTGCTTCTTCTGCCATATCCACTTGTTTTTTTACTCACTTGTATATTGTTTTTATTAGTATGTTTATTATTTTTTTGTATTCTCAATGCACCTTAATATGACAGCTATCCTTAATTTTGTCATGCTCCATGTATGATGACAATAAAAAATTCTATTCTATTCTATCTCGTTCCTCCTAAGAACCTGTTTGCTTTTCCACAGCCAAGGAGCCAAGTTGGAGCCACGCCATTGCGTCACCCTAAAACGACTAGGCTTGCGTCGATTAGATAGCAGTTAAACAACCACAATACGTTGATGATAATATCTATGTTTATCTTTATAAAGATAAAGATCTTACTATGTTAAGCGCTATGAGATGACATATGTTATAAATATGCGCTATATAAATAAAATTGAATTTAATAGATCAGGTGGAGGTCCGCGAGGTGGAGGTCGCCTGTTGCCTGGGCACATCCGCGATCGCGCTACTGGTGGGACACAATTGTACCAGATTTCAGCGCACAACAGTGTGCAAAACTTTTGTGTGTCCCGGGAGTCATTCCAATACATCTGCGATCGGACCGGGGATGTCCTGGAGAAAAAGGACACAAATTACCACTTGTGTGTCCCTTTCCACCGGTGATCCCCGCCCCCAGCCCCTGACGTACTCGGTTCTTAGCTCTGGCACAGCAAAGAGATGGTGCTTACTAAGCACCAGTTTGTAGCACCAGGGGCCGGTGCTTACGCGGTGGAAACACAAAGAACTGGTGCTAAGTCAGGCACTGGCTCCGAACCAGCACTGGAACCAGGTCGGTGGAAAAGGGGTATCTGTTACCGCAGCTACCGAAAGCAAGTTCTCATTCACTAATATTCATTAGTAGAGCCACCTACTACACCTATTTACTATATAAAGGACCTTTAAAACCTTTGATGATGGCCACGATCACCTAAATCATTTCAATCACTTCTTCAGTGAACATTAATCTTGCCTCTGTAACCACAAAAGCATCCGAGAACCCCACCAATGACCACTACAACCCCTTTAAGGAACCCTAGGATCTCCCGCTTGAACACCACCACATAAAGCACCTCTAGAACCCTGTTGGCCTTTAAGACATTGTGTCTGACCACCAGAACCACATAAATCACCTCTAGAACCTCCTTATTTATTCACAATTGTGAACTGTTTTCCATGAACGGAGCGCATTGTAAATGTCTATACCACAGTCGATCATGTTCATTTAATTGTAGAAAGCCAAATGTGTGATCTACGAGCACTGCATTGGCTGTCGTGACTGAATGTAGTAAGCTAATTTATCATTTTAACTGACTCAGTCGAGATCTGAAATGACCTTTGAAACCATCTAAATGACCACCAGGACAACATAAAGCACCTCTAGATACCACCAGATACTCTTCCTTCATTCTGCTGCATGACACTGACCCCAAACGTTCTCCTCTCCTCTAGGATCAGCCGCCTAAGTGATGAAATCTGAATACATGAAGTTCCCCGAAACTGCTGCACAGTTCTGCATCCTTGTGCTGCTTTGTACTTTCTCAGGCTCGCATCAGTTTCAGATTTAGACCCCCAGTGTTCCCAGTGATATCTTCTGGAGGGGTAGTTGTGTTTTATGTGGTACTGTTTGATGGATTGTTCGCCTGCAGGAATTCTTCCTGCTGAGATACACTGTAAAGAGGACTGTGGGTTTGTGTTTGTAAACTCTGTCAGTCTTTACAAGGACTGAGGTGAGTTTTAGAGGTTGTAAGTCCATTCTGTACGGGCCTCACTATGGAACAGCGCTACAAAGGCCTGTCTGAGGGTTCAGACCTGGTTTCAAGGTTGAGGCTTAGACCATATATTAATCCTACAGTTCCTGATGGTCCACGCTGCATTGAGACATTCACATAGGTCCTGTAAGATGTGTCATGGCTAACAGAGTCAGCAGCATCACTACTGTTGTTATGGCTATGGCTGTAAAGTTTAATTAAGCTTGTTTTGACACCTGGCTGCCAACTGGAGAGGAGGATTCTTCGTTGCAACAGTTAATAAAGGCTGCTGGTCAAACACAGTCGATGTGGTGCAGCGGCCTCAGCTGGAACTGCACTGGTGACATCATACGTGTCACGATGGCGTCACAGATGCTATAATGACGTCATCAACGATGATGTGTCATCTGCAGCTTCAGACAGACACATGAGAAGCTCTGAACTTTGTGTTTGTGCATCAAATTAAGGCATCATGCATCGCCGTGGTAACCAGGCAGCGGCCGTCAGGCACCTGAAGCTGATTGGCCGTCTGCCCAGCAGTGAAAACACGCCGCTGATGGACGTGGGAACGAGGCCGAGCTGCAACCTCTGACTGACTCTAATGTCTTCCTCTTGGGCTTGGGGTCAGAGGTCACGCTGAGTGTTTATATTTCTCATTAACTGCAGTAGAGGTTCTCACACTGCGGTCTGAGGACCCTCCAGGGGACCTTCAAAACCTGCCTGAGGTCCTATGGGGAATTTCAGGGAAAACAAGGCCCAACTTTCCCCCTTAAAAGGGGGCATCTGTCAGTCTCTGGAAGACACTGGGGCCATTCTTCTCTTACGATGCTAATAAATTTTCTCTTCCTGTCATTGCAGGCTGAAAAATTTCTCAGTCTATGTCTTGTACTTATTTTTCAGATGCATTTTATATTAGTTCACACAAATACTATCCATCCATCTGACACTGGCCCGGCCCGTCTGTCAAATTTTAAAACTCACTGTGACACATGAGCCAAAAAGTTTGCCCACCCCTGGTTTAGAGAGTGAAGTATAAATAAAATTTCAAATAAAAGCAGAATAAAAATGAAAAGTCCTACCCGCGCAGCTGAGGTCAAACAGCGTCTTCTGCTGGCCATTCAGGTGAACCACAGGAATGACAGCAGCATCATGATTACACTGAAGAGGCAGGCCACAGACAGTGAGTCAAAAGAAAAAAAAAAGATTCAAGACTCAGACATGACAGATGTATTTTAACACCGTTTGTTCTGATGTCCATGAAAAAACACCCTCTATAAATCCAGTAGAAATACGAGAAACAAGATGCTGCAAAAATCTGGAATCATAATGTTTTTAAGCTTTCTTCAGTAATTCCTTAATCCTGTGACAGCTGTCTGTATATTCACTTTAAACTTCTTCTACAGGATTCTCCCAACTTCAACATAGTAAGGGGAGAGAGAATCAATGTAGGGGGAGAACGAGTGTACAACAAGTTTAAAAAAATCCCAGAGTGAGATCAGCATAATTCCATTTCTACGCTTGTACATGTGAATTTAACTGTTGATCGTATCCTGGAAATCATAACCGACTGTCGAGAAAGCTGTGAGTCATGGAACTGCTAAACTGTCAGTGTGTTTCCTTGATCCTGTATTGATTCTACCAGGCTTTTACTTCACCTTAGGCATTGTGGGAAGTGTAGTTTACATGAGTAAAACAAAGCAGGTTGTAGTGTGTGTGTGTCTGTGTGTGTGTGTGTGTGTGCCCATGGAGACACTCAAATCAGTTTAAAGTTTAGACAGAATGAGGAAGTGAACTCTGATCTCAGGTGTGTTTGCAGTACTGACTTGGCTCTCCGAGGATCAGACAGGAGCTAAAGCGTTCTGCTGGAGAACATAACCAAGAGGAACAAAACAACCTGGAGCGTCGGTTCCACTGAAAAGAGTCTAAACTAAGGAACGTCTCGTCGTCGCCAAGTTAAGGGAGATGAAGCTGGAGGTGCAAATTGAGCTGCTGAAGTTCTGCTGTGCAGTTTTTAACATCCTCTTCCTGGTGAGGAGATTCGCTGTTATTTGTGTTTTTGGCCCAATCTTGGCTCTTCTGTTTTGTTTTGTTTTTGTAATTTGATCTTATTGTTTAATAATTATTTCTTATAATTCTTTGGTTTTTATTTATTTCTCTTAACCCTTTGTCTTTTTTTGGGGGGGTTACATTTTGTTTAGTTGTAGTTATTTCTTTCTGGTCCTTTGTTCTTATTTTTAAAATGTCTTTAGTCCTTTATTTAATCTTATTTTTGGGTCATTTACTGTTTTTTAGAGCTTTGTTCTTCTTTTTAGTGTCTTCTAGTTACTTAGGTTTCTGTACAGCTAATTTTGATGATGACTACATGAATAAATGTTTCTTCTGTTTCTTTAACCGGATTGTAAAACCTTTAAAAAATATCCATCAGTAACTAATCTGCACCTGCTGATATGATGAAAACATTTAAATCCATCTGCACAAGAATGTAGTACAATAAGAGACTCCTGTCTGACCTCTGGCCTCTGCAGGTTCTGGGTCTGAGTGTAGCCGGATGTGGAGTCTGGATCCTGTTTGACAGAGGAAGCTTCCTGAACGTCCTCTCCTCCGGTAACGTTGCTTTACTCCAGATGCTTGCCAAAGGAACAGTTCAGCATTCAAAGAGAGGTCCAGAGCTTGTGTAGCTTAGCACAAAGACTGGAAGCAGAGGAAAACAGTTAGCCTATAGTGCAGCAGAAAAGTGAAACTATCATTCAAAATGTGATACAAGCATCAAACTTGGCACAAATACTCCTTAGGGGTTACATTTTTGAAAAAATACCTGGCCACCTGAAATTCAACATTTCATTTTTTGCGTATAAATTTCCTATTTTACCACAGATTCTCACTACAGTAACCGATTTAGTTAATCTTGGTATTAAAAAGTAGGTTCTCAAGTATGATGAATCCAGAAATACAACTCTAAGATCTCTTTGGAGCTTCTTTCTACCATTTCTAGCCCAAAACAGTGAAAGATTAACAGGGAATATGACATCTGCAATGATATGAAACAACATTTTACTAAGACTGATACATGTATATCTACAACACGTATTTCTATTTAACCCTAACCACATAACGACAATAATCACAATCATCGAGCAGCAGCGTTTTACTTACATCTCATTAAACTCTCCCGTAATCAAAATAGTCCTTCAGAAAATATTGTCCCCCGGAAACAAAGCCTGTTCTTCCGACCGCTGCGCACTTCCATTGTGGCTTAACTTCCGTTGTGGCTTTTGCAGTTGTGTTGACCATTATGGGCCACCGTAAAAATGACACCATTTATTAGTCAGTAACTGTGAGAACAGCAAAGAAAGTGGATTTTTTTTTTTACTTTCCATGTGCTATTTTCAGTTTCTCCTGGAAAAACAACCAAAATTTAACTTTAAATTATGATAATTAATCAAAATCACTGTATGTTTCATTTAAAAATTCACCCTAAATAAACTATTTGCAGTAATAATTTTTATGTAAAAATTTTAAATTCTCCGCTCTTCGGCAGCCATTACAGACTCGGCTGTGATCAACAGTGATGAGATAAATATTCACAGAGTTGTCTGGTGAGCTGTAGGCTGTGTTTCTACAGAGCAGAGAGGAGACAAGTGTGGAAACTAATCAAAAACGTTGGTAGTAAAACATCTGTAGTTTGTAGAGACACCATTTTTATTTTCCAGGAAGCACCTGTGAGCAGTAAAAAAAAGCATGTTGATTCCTGTCATTTTCTAATTTTGTAAAATATACAATCAACGAAATTCTACCTTAGTTTTTTTTAATGAGCTATGGCATTATAAAATGTCTTCTCTCCTAGCCATGGTTATGCTTTTTTCCATAGAGGTGCAGGACTTTATATTTCAGTAAAAATTTAGTCTACAGTGATGGAAAGTGTGACAGATCCTGTAGAAACTTCATTTATTTTCTTTATTCAAGCGTTTCCTATATTGCTTTTGGGTGGTCTATGCTTTAAAGTAGCAGCGAGGCTAATGTTTCAGTCTTATCTGAACTTGATCTGGAGGTTGGTGCTGACTCCGCTGGGCTTCCTTCCTACAACAACATTAGCTAACGTTAAGAACGCGGCATGTTAGCTTCGGCTAGCAAAGTCAACTTGAAGTTTAGCTTGCTTAACCGTTGCCTAAAGTCCAACCGAAGGCAAAAGTTAGACGCTAGCTAACGTTACCGTTCACCAAATGACACACTCCAATTCACAAACTCTGAACGTAAGAAAGTAAAGTGCATTAAACTACTTACATTAACCGACAGCGTCTCCATTAGCTTTAGCATAGACAGATGCGAGACGAGACGTTCAACTAACGTCAAGGTTAGGAAATGGTACGGTCCGCTTTAGGGGTGTGTGATATCGTATTAAAGGATTCGCCCGGTCACAAAAATGAGAAATATATGGCAAATTTCACGATTGCACACTAGACTAGAATACACTAGATGATTCAACCTCCCACGCTGTTGTTTTTTACCTCTTTTGGGAACTTCATGTTTTAATTAGAGGGATCAGACACCCCCGGTCCCCTCATGTAATTCCAATCCTGTCAACATCAATGTACAGTCACCTGCCTCTTTATTGGAAACTCATGTGAAATCTAATGTTGTCCAATACAGCAGCTCTGCCATATATTTCACAAAGCTTCTCCATTTTTTTGGTCAAAAAGGTGATATTTATGTTTATTATTGACTCCCTCATGTATGTTAAAGGTGTGGAAAAAATATTAGGAACACTTTAAAGGTAATGGTCCGCTGCACCACCACCACCACCACCCACTCTGACCTCAGTAATAACCATAAAACTCACCTTTTTGACAAAATGAAAGGAATTTTTAACAGAGCTGTTGCACGTGATTTGATTAAATTTCACAAGTGTACTTAACAGAGTCAACAGTGAGTGCATGTGTCTATTTGTCTCTCTGTGTGTGTTCAGATGAGTTGCGTGTGGTGGCGGCGGGCCTGCTGTTGATTGGTGGAGTGGTGGTGGTGGTCAGTGTCATTGGATGTGTTGGAGCTAACAACCAGAACAGAATCCTGCTGCTGGTGGTGAGTTGGTCCAGCATCGCCTCATCTGTGATCAGTGATTGGAGGTGTCAGTCTTGATTCAGATTAATTTATTGAATGTTAAACCATAACATATATCATGCCAGGATATTTTATATAATAAGGTCAAGCCCTTAATTAGGTTGGATATTCACTGGTGCAGATTATTTGGATGAAAATATCTGAGCGACTGACACGTAATATCACAGCCCACATGGCAGCTTATTCTAAATGCTCTCGTTTCACTCCAACATCATTGTTTCACTGCACCTACAGTATACAACAGAGGTGAGTACATACTAGTGCAATATTGTCACTTAAATGTTAAATGACCAATAATTATATCATTCCTACGTTAACCAGTAAAGTTTTTCTGCATATGTACAGTCAAAACCAAATACTTTTGAAAGATAATATTGAAAATACAGGCCCTAAAGTAGAAACACGGCGCAACAAAAATTAATCTCCCTATTTTCACTGAAACTAAACTTTCCATCTTCAGGAAACTTCTATGTCAAGCTCTGTAAAGTGAAGCTCAAATATCTACGAGAGACAACAGTTTTATATACAGTATACAACAGAAGAGAGTACACCCCTGTTCAACATCACCTAAATGCTTGAACCTTGCAGTAATTGCATTTAATCCAGTCAAATATTTTCTCTTTGGAAAAATCAAAAACAAACATTTCACAAAGACTATATTGAAAATTTAGGCCTCAAAGTAGAAACTCAAAGCAACAAAAGTGAATCTACCTGTGATCACTGAAACTAACCTGAGTCCACTTGTGGTTTCCAATCAGTCTAACTGCATGAACATGGTTCTAAATGAGCTGTAAACAGCAGAACTTTCTCTGCTTTTGGACCTATGGCCTGTGTCCATCTGCATGTCTGCATCATGGCTTCACATGGAAAAGAATTACAAGAAGAACTGAAAAATCTGATTGTGAGGCTTCAGAAAGATGGAAAAGGATCCTGGAAGATCATTGTGCACCCAAAAACCAGTGAAATCAAGAGGTATAGAAGGAGCCATAGTGCCACCAATCAGAGCTGCAGTGGTCGTCCTCCTAAAATGACTCCACAGACAGTGAACTACGTTCACAATCTGTCTTTGAAAAACAGACAGCAGCTGCTTCAGACTTGACACAGAGGTTATCAGTGGAAATCAGAGTTTCTGTGACAGAAAAATTAGTGTGAGGGACACTTTATAACATCAGCTTCTATGGAAGGACGACAAGAAAAAAAGCCTTGTTTGCTCTTCGACAAAAATCTGCAAGATGAAACTTGGCTAACGAATGGGAAAACAAGCCTGATGAATGTTGGGAGAACATTCTTTGGTCAGATAAGATGAATTTTTTTCAGTTCAGATGGAGTCCAGCATGTTTGGCGTGAACCTGACCAAGCCTACTACAGTGAATGCATAGTCCTGACAGTGAAGCACGGAGGTGGGAGTGTGGTGATATGAGGTTGCATGAGTTCAAAAGGTGTTGGGAGAACATATTTATAGATGCACCATGAATGTCTGTGGATAAACTAAAATACTGTAATATCAGCCTGTAGAAGCTTGAAGATAAGGAATATCCCAGCATCAGAACCATCCAATTGGACAATTGGAAAAAAATCAATGATGTGACTTACAGTAATGAAAGTTGTACTGACCTTTGCTGCACTGACGTCCTACTGCGGGGCCTGTAAATGTAAACTGTTAGTTTTTAATTTAGTTTTTAATTTTAGATGCATACAAATAGAACACGGGGCATATGTCTGCTCAGTGTAATAAACATCAAACTAAATGCACATGCTGTAGCGTTACAATCACCACACCTGAACCTGAGTTAAATACAGAAATGTTTGCAGCTGCGACTGAACTCTGTTCTTCCTCCTCAGTACATCGGCTGCCTCATCGTCCTGGTCCTGGGTCAGCTGTACGTCACATTGCTGCTGCTCCTAAACAGAGACAAGGTGAGCACAGCTGGAAATATGTATTGGAAAAAATCCTCTGCACACTCACCCACCTGTTGTGAGGGCAATTAGAATTCTGTTTAATAATATGATATAATTGGTATTCTACATCTCTAGCGTGTTTTTGCAAGGTTTTGTCTCAAGTTCTACAATAACATCAACAAATAAAACCCAATCTATTTTTCTTTCAAAGTTGGATAACAACCTAATTGATTAAACTGTATCAGTTATGGCTAATTTACAGCATTCATCCATTTTTACATTTGGGTTTGGGCCCATGTCCATGTTCTGGCTTCTCAGATGTCACAGTGAAGTGAATATTTTGGTGATTTTAAAGGTCCAGTTGTTACTTTCTTCTTATTTTTCTGTACTTTCTTGTGTTTTTTCTACTGTAGCTGTGCATGAAGCTGTAATAAATCTGCAGCTGGATTATCAGATGTTACAGATGTTTATTTATTTATTTATTTTCAGATTGAAAAGAGCCTGACTGCAGCCGTGGATCAGGTCATCGTTGAGTACGGAAACAGCAGCAACCACGCTGACACGCTGCTGGACAACGTGCAGCACTATGTGAGTCTCTGCTGCTCAACGGTCGCTGGTTCTATTCCCACACCGACCCTTTTTAAATGTGAGTGTCAACCAACCGCACTGATGACTGTGACTGATTTACAGGGGAACTGCTGTGGGAAGACGGGCCCCAGTGATTGGCTGAAGAACTCCTACATCCAGAGTCTGAACCTGTCGAGTCCAGATGTGCTTCCATGTTCCTGTTTCAGCTCGTATCATGGCAGCTTCAACTCATCCTGGTGCTCCGAGCTGAACAACTTCACCGAGCCACTGTTTGGACGAGGAAACGGCACCGCTAGTGAGGTACTACATTAAATCTGTTGTCTGTTTGACTAGTTGTGCATGTCATTGTGGTTGTTATGTCTTTGTTTGCATTGTGTACGCATCAGTTTGTGTTCATTTTGCATCTCTTAAAGCCAGTTTTAAGATCTGGTATTTTGTGCATCCCACTGCAGTGACATAATCCTGGAAGGCTGCTGAATTAGAATTAACTTTTCTCCTGATGAAAGTAGCATCGGAGATTGTAGAACCAATTAAATTTGGACATTTAAGAGCATAATGACCAAGCAATCATCCAGGACACTACAGTCCCACAGTGTTCTGCTCTACTGAGTGTCTGTTATACGTGGAAGAGCCATAAAGTCCTGTATGTTAATGTTATGTTTAGATGATGCCATGCTGTCTCTGTTCTCTTTGTCTATCAGGATGATGTGTTTGTTGTTACAGGGCTGCAGTCAGAAGCTCAGTGATTGGCTGCAGGAGAATGCCGTGACCATCATTGTCATGGACATTGGCCTCTTGTTGATCCAGGTAATAAAACTATTTGATCCAATGTAGAAAAGCATGTAGCTGGAGATTTTCACGACCCTGTGTTCTTTGGTTCCTGACCGACACTCATTTATTCTGCTGTTAAACTGCGACTGTCTTCTGCAGATTGTACAGTTTGCCATTGTGCTGCACCTGTATCGCGCATTTGGTAAAAAATCTGCTTTGAAAAGATCCAATCTGCTGGTTGACCACACCCCTAACGATGACCTGGACTATGGAGAGGAGAACTACGCCTATGTAGAGCCTGATGGTGGTTACGTAGACATCAACAACGCAAACCTTGTAGGTCCCAACCACCCAACCTACCATCCTGATGGCCAGAATCGCTACTAGTCGGCTTCACCAAAAACCTAAACCTTTGGTTGGAAAAGAAAACTTCTGTTTCTGAACTATTCCAGAGTGTAAAAGCCTCTTGTGACCACCAAAACAACCTAAAGAGATGACACCACATAAAGAAACCATAGAATCCTATATTTCCCCAACTCACTCACCATCAGCATCTTCTAAGGGACCAATGAAACCTCTTTAAGGATATTAAAAAGTTGTGATGACAAGTAGAACCGCATAACGCGCTGCTACTGTTCCCTCAATGATCATTACAACCCCATCAGCGACTACAACAACCCACAACACACCTATTACTATTTCATCCTCGTTCTGCTGTCTAACAACACATGTCTACGAAATACAAAGATCTGTAAATGAGAACAGCTTTATTGTGAATTCAGCTGTATTAAAGTGCCGTATATATGAGCATGGAGAGCAGGGGAGAAGCTAACAGATGTAAGCAGCAGCTGAGTTTAGGTTGAACTGAATCACAACAGGTGACAGGAAAACACAGTAACCCACTCCTCCTTGTTTATTGGCTTAAATTAAAGTTTCCACCATCTCTGAATGTCTCTTAGTGTTACAGTTTCCACAGAGCTTTAACCTGTGGGCATACCATCATAGCTAATATTAGCCACATTAGCCGACAACATGCTAACACTGAGCATTTTTTCTTTTGCTGTGGCTAACACTAATGCTAGCTCCATTTGCCGCACAACGCGCTAACAGTAAGGAATTTCCTATTGTTATGCAGCAAGTGCTAACATTAGCTGCACAACATGCTAACACTAAGGCTTTTCCCAGTGTTGTGGCTAATGCTAATATTAGCGTTGATTGTGGTTCAGACAGTTTAGAGTTAGCAGAAGCAGCTGTAGAAAGTCAATAAACCTGATGGACTGAGAAGCAGCTGCTCATTCTGAGAGCAGTGAGGGGGCGGGGCTTTACAAAGCTGAACCCCTATTGGTTGGTAGGTAGCACAAATTCTCACTTTATAAAGACAGGGGCTTGAGGAATGGCAGAAGTAAACATCTTTATATCTTAACAGCATTTAGTTTTTCTAAATCCTCTGTTTTAATTTTTTTTGCAATGTACATATTTTCTGTTTCTTTCCTCTTTTATGTTTATAAATGAAATGTCTTTGGACAAAACCAGACATTTGTGATCTTGGGCTTTCAGAACCACTGAATTTTGTCTACCAAATATCTAATCGATCATTTAAGAGTGTAATATTTGCAGGCCGAGAAGCAAAAAATAGTATGAGAAAAATTATGTGTGTTTGCACATTAAAGCATGTAAACGTATTCTAATAAACCCTAAAAATAAAATTATGAAACTGTAAATGTGCAGAATATCTTTTAATAAGTGCAACATAATTTCTAACTTGATTACTTTTAGAGGCAACTTTTTTTTTGAATGAATGAATGAAGGAAATTAAGTTCCACATTAATGAATACATCCAGGAGGGAGGAGGAGGAGGAGGAGGAGGAGGTCGGGGTGGATGGAGGGTGCACACAGTTCAGGACTGTGACACCAGAGACCGAGATTTATGACTGTTGTTTTAGAGAAAGATGGTAGTTTTGGTTTGATTGTTGTGTCTCAAGTCTTTGGGGACTTTTTCTGTATTAAACCAGACCAACAACTTTTCTGAGCTGAGAAGCTGCTGCTGGAGTCAAAACAGAGCCATCAAAGGTCTAATAATGCTGCAGTCGGATATTTTTGTGGAAAAAATCCTCTTTGAAGTCTTGAAGCTGGTGTACAGTGAGGCAACGTCCTGTCGCTGTATGTCTGGAGGTGGGGAAACTGCTGCGGTGACCTTTAAATTGAGAGCGCCATCACAGGTCCATCCTGTCGACTGATCGTCTGCTGAGCGACATGAAGCTGCTGCCTCTGATCTGCGTGACTGTGCTCTGTGGTAAGATGTTCAAAATGCTGTCACAGCTCAGATTTTGTGTCATAAAATATAAGAATTTAGTTTATTAATAATACCTATTTTTTACAGGTGGAACTTAACATTGTTATACTTCTGGACAAAAGACTTGATCAGTCCAGCAGGGCTTAATTAAGTATTCGAGTAGTTAAAAGTACATTTATATAGTGGAGCAGTTATGTAATATCTGTGTATATAGTTTGACTTGTATACATGATTAATAGAACATAAATGAATATTTTGTTTGTCTTCTTGAGTTGCTGCATATACTGGTCACTATTGTGTATATTTGGGCTGCATGATATGTTGTTTCAGCAAGAAGTGTAATGTCAAAAAAAGCAAATCAACTCAAACATATCAGGCGACAACTCTTTTTTTGTGGATTAATACAAAAACAAAACTCACATGGTTGTCGTTTTCCTTGACTTATCTATAAAACAGACTTGGCTGTCATGTATATGTCACATATATGTATTGGAACATATAAGGCAAACTAAGCATCTGCTGTTAAATTTCATTATAAAGACAACCATAGGCAGGTTGTAGCTTTGCACATATAATGAAAACTTATAGACCCCTATTCACACTAGTTTTCGTCCAGATCATAATTTTGTCAAAATAGCAAGAAACTGGAAGCCTATTGTTGTACTTGCAGCACATGCAATTTTACTGATGTTAGAGGCCTCAAAAGTTGCTGAAATGTAAACCAAAGACCAAAATTTTAAATCATTTTGTACAATTTGAGTTATTTTGGACCACTTTTTGTTCATTTCTGTACTAGATTAAAATCATTTTAGACTCATTTCAGTAATTTTGGATCCGTTTTAATAATTCTGGACAAGTTTCACATCATAATGGACCAGTTTGAATACATTTTAACCATTTTTAGCAAGTTTGGACAAGTTTAAATGAATCTTTTAGACAGATTTTAGGCCAAAATAGCAAAAAGCTGGAACTTTGGCTTGTCATAGTAGGGACACATCAAATTCTTCTGAAGATAGAGGCCTTAAAAGTTGATGAAATGTTGACCAAAGACTGTATGTTTAGTAGGAAATATGGGTACATCCAAATATATGCATTTACACAGACTTTCTGGGGACACAATATCAACGTCGTTGGAACACCTTCAAGAGCCAAGAATTAAAAATGTGGCCTGAACTGGAGCTATTTCATCATTTGGATTTGCTGGAAAGTATTTTGTCCATGTTATCACCGAATTTCATGGCTGTGGGAGTTCTAAGCCTGTAAAATGGCTTACCATGGTATTTTTTGAGGATGAAAATACAAAAAAGAAAAATCCCATATGAAATTCTCAAGATTCTGCAAAAAATATTGTGCATAACTTAGCTGGATCCCAAATAACAAATAAGTAAAGTCTGAGCAAAACTGGAGCTGGCACAGCAACATATTTCTGAATTCTGTCTGAACTGACACGTATTGACCCAGTAATAAAACCCGTCTTCCTCCATCTGGGCCTGCAGTCACAGATGGAGCTCTGCTGGTTCAGTCTCCACGTTTTCTATCGGTGCCAGCTGGATCAAATGTGAGCCTCCAGGGTAACGTCACTGAGGCAGGTGGGAAGTGCTCTGAGGTGGTGTGGCTGCACGTCGGACAGGTGAGCGACCTCAGAGTCGTAAGCGTTGTGTCTCAAGCTGACAGACAGCAGACGGTGTGTCGGCTACAGATCTCCAATGCTGCCCTGCAGGACGCCGGCCGGTACTATTGTGTCTACATCAACGGATTCATGCTCGTCATCGGTACTGGGACCACGTTGACTGTTACAGGTGTGCTGGTTTGCCTTTTACAGATATTATTGGCTTCATTTAGGCTGATTTATTTTGACTTTTAAGATAAAGCAACATTGCTGGGTCTAATGTGCAGGATCCAACAGCTTCGACTGCAGCATTAACTCAGACTGCACCAGAACAACGACACATAGTAGCTACAGGATGCAACTCCAGTTCTATATAAGAAATAAACAAACTATGGTTTGGTACGTGAGCCTCTATGGTGAATTTTAGGTTGCTGATGGCGATATTTGAGAGGAGGAGACTGATACTGGACAAAGACATCGAAAGGCAAAAGAATAACCGCCAAATTTAACCAGGACTATTGATATGGAAACTTAACAAAGTAGTTTTGCCGCCTAAATTCAACCAACTAGTTTTTGCACCTAAACTTAACCCAGTATTTTTGGCGCCTCAACCTAACACAGTAGTTTTTGTGTGTAAACTTAACTGAGTACTTTTGGTGCCTAAACTTAACCAAACAGTTTTGGTGCTTAAACTTAACAAAGTAGTTTGGTGCATAAGCTTAATCAACGAGTTTTGGTTGCTTAAACCTAATTAAGTAGTTTTCGTGCCTAAAACTAACCAAGTAATTTTTTTTTAAAGATTTATTTTTGGCCTTTAATAGAGAGGACAGTGGATAGAGTCGTAACTGGAGAGAGTGGGGAAGGACATGCGGTAAATGCCCGAGGTCGGAATTCAACCCGGGACAGCTGCTATGCCTTTGCACTTGGGTCACGTGACATAACCGTTAGGCTACCAGGGCGCCCCTAACCAAGTAATTTTGGTATCTAAAATTAAACGTATACCTAACGTCACCTAAAGTAGTTTTGGTGCCTAAACTTAACCAAACAGTGACTGAAAACGTATGTTAACACTAAATAAAAAGCAGTGAGTGAAAACTAAAGTTAAAAAAAAAACCTCCTCCATCTCCCAAAGGTAGACTTTTGTTCCTCCTCTGTCAGCACCTAATCGTTAGTTTACTGAGGTGAAAACATAAGAAAAGTCTGGTTTATGTTGAAATTAAACAACTGTGGACCTTTTCATCAGAGTCGCAGCTCCACAGTCCTGAAGTCGAGCTCCTGGTTCCCTCAGATGTCGACTCGTCCCTCCCCGTCCTGTTGATCTGTCTGGTGTCTGGACTGGAGGACGCTGGTCGGGTCGCGGTGGACTGGGAGGTGGAGGGGGCGGATGGCGTCCAGTGGCTCAGTCCCACCATCCTCCCCCACAGCCAGACAGGTGTCATCAGCCAACAGGTTCATGTTCCTGCAGAGATCTGGTCTGCAGGAGTGGAGGTGTCCTGTGTGCTGACTGATGGAGAGCTGAGCATCAGAAAGACTGTCAGCAGCAGGACAGGTGAGTTTCTACCAAAGCTCTGCTGTCACATGAATACAATTAAGGTATTTTGTCCTTCATTGGACCCTTATGGCATCAATAATAAAACTTCTATATATATTTTGAAGTCCCATCATCAAATTACCGATAATTTTTCACGTGAGGTTAAATCCAGATATTATTGAAAGTTTCTATCTACTGCTTTTGTATGTTTGATGTGTCTGCAGGAAGGTCCAGTCAGTGTGTGCTGCTGATCTCCATCACTGGCGCTGTGTGTGTCGTCATGTTTACCGTCACCATGGCACTCAGCATCCTGTTGTTGTGCCGACAGAGGCGGATCCGTAAGTTCTGCATCTTCACCATCACCAAATTCCCCAAAGCTGCCTTGAATGAATAGTATCTTTGTTTATCTGAGGAAAGCAAGAAAAATACATTTCAGACACGAGAAAAAACAACTAAGACACATCCCATGTCAAATATTTGTTATGTTCCTTACAGGAGGAAAATCAGAGGGTCCGCCAAAGATCGCTGAAGAGGTAATGAAGGTTTACGGTCTGTTTTGCTTTAACTGCATCATTTCTTCCATAGGGACTGTGCAAACGATTGGATATACAGAGAAGAGGGATCTTAAATATTATTTAAAAGAAATATTAATGTTTTTGAGCCATCCCCCTGCTTTGCAATACCCTTCTCCAATATGTGAAAATGATAACACATATAAATGAAGAGAATATAAAAGTGGGTAGACGTCACCTCCTATTTTCATAACTCCTAATCTAAACATGCTGATCCAAGGTTAATGGCTTAAACAGAGGTATTTATTATTATTTATTATTATTTTGAGTAAAGATATACTGTAGGTGATGCACGGTGGCTCAGTTGTTAGCACCATTGCCTCACAGCTAGAAGATCCCCGGTTCGCATCCCGGTTAGGACGCCCGGGCTCTTTCTGTGTGGAGTTTGCATGTTCTCCTTGTGCAGTGTGGGTTTTCATCGGGTACTCTGGCTTCCTCCCACAGTCCAAAAACATGCTGAGGTTAATTGATTATTTTAAATTGTCCGTAGGTGTGAATGATTGTGCTTGGTTGTCTGTGTCTATGTGTAGCCTTGTGATAGACTGGCGACCTGTCCAGGGTGTCCCCTGCTTTCACCCAAGTTGGCTGGGATAGGCTCCAGTCCCCCCGCGAC
>OMNN01099012.1:0-12196 GCA_900302755.1 Chromis chromis | reverse complement strand
AAATGTCTGGTTTCTTTCCTCCTCTGTGACAGTAAACTGGATATCTGTGGACAAAACATGACTTTTGAGTTTGTCATCTTGGACCTTGAGAAACACTAATCAACTAATAATCATCAGCTACAGCTCCAATGAAATATCAGAAGTGAAATATGTCATAATTTCCAATCTGACATCTTCAACTTCAGCTTGTTTTGTCCAACCAGAAGTCCAAAACCCCCAAAAGTATTCAATTTACAGTTGTATATATATATATAAAACATGGAAATGCTTGACAAATTACTTTAATTGATTAATTGATTACATTTCTGTCGTTGAACTTGTTAGATAAAGGACTTCATTATTTTGTTGTTAGTCTGTATAACCTCACATAGAAAACTCTGAAAACTTCTGAGTGAGTTCAAAGTCTGTCACCTGAACGTGGAGGTCCAGGTAGGAGCTGACAGATGGCCGACACCGGATGGAAGAAGGTGTCTTCCTCTGTCTCAGTGGTTCTTTGAAGCTTTTCCAGCTGGCTGTTCTTCTTCCTGCTGGTTTCCAAGACACCTTGAGGATCTTCGGTGAACTCAGCGGCCACGTAATCCTCAGAACTGCAAACGCACCATGTTTTAGCGCTTGAATGTGGCGGACGTGGGAGTCGGGGCACATGTCATCTTTTGAATCAGTGTCTGTTACACAGGCAAGACCAAATGAACTGCAGGAATTATTTTTCTGCAAGGTTAGGTTAGAATGGATTAGTTTTCTTGTTTGTTTGGCCTCGATAACATTAAATGTAATCAACGAGCCCGTGTTTACCTCCTGTATCTGTATGTTTTCCGTCCAGGGGCCACCAAAGACATGGGTAAGATGCTGGGTGGGGAGGAGGAGAAGGACCCAGATGCAGCCAAGAAGGAGGAGGAGCGACAGGAGGCGCTCAGGCAGCAGGAGGAGGAGAGGAAGGCCAAGCACGCCCGCATGGAGGCGGAGAGGGAAAAAGTACGGCAGACCATCAGGGACAAGGTAAGGAAACGCCAAAGCTTTACCGACCCGAGTCACCGGTCTTACAAAGTACTGCACTCTGTTCATTTGTTGCTAAGCATGATGGACTTGTCTGACGTTACATAAACGGTCAAACAGGCTAAATTATTGATCTTTAGACAGCATTTGGCCACTAAAGACCTCATAAAGTTACCCACTTGTAAGGAGACCCTGGATAATCTGAATGTTTAGCTCTTAAGTCTTCACCAGGTTGGTCGCTGTTGGTCAGGTTGCATCCTGTAGTGTGCAGAGATCAATGAGCTAAACGCAGCCATAAACCTGTCCACAATATGGAGGCCTGATGGTTTAAACTCCAGGCATGTTCAGGGCATTTCTGTCTAGAGTTGTTCTCTTTTTGCTTGTGCAGGTTTCCTCTGGTAGCTCAAGTTTCTCCGGCTATCAAAGCATGCTAAATTAAATTCTCCATATTGTCCTTGACCACAGCACTTGTCTTGGAGCTGGCGCTGGTCCTTGGGGTCTACACTGTGGCTACCCGCTGCTCCTAACACTTTCCTATGGGGAGCAATAAAGTCTGACTTTAACTTGCTATGTTTTGGTGCACAAACTCAGTGCATCTAGTAAAACAACATTGCAGGTGATGATACTTTATATTAGGGAATGCATAAACTATTTTTTTTTTATTTTTGCTAGCGCTAAAGATAAATCACAAGCACCTAAATGATAAAAAAGTAAATATATATTTTAGGCTGTTTTATTAAATAGAGTTTTGTTCAGTCAAGGAGAAAAGACATAGACAAACAAACAAAAAAACAATAGATCTGTCAAATACGGCAAAACAGACTCAGACAAAACAGATTGTTCTGCATTCAGACTGCAATTTTCTGCCATCTTTTTTTGCTGAACCTAAGGTAATGTCCACAATAACAACCATCATTTTACAAAAAAAAAAATCTTCGCACATACAGTCAGCTGGTAACTGCATGTCAGAGCAAATGGCCGAGATATGTGGGGTTCCACAGGGGTGCATTCTGGGACCTCTATTGTTCAATCTGTGTATGTTTCTGTTCCGCCAAATTATACAAAACAATAAAGTAGTCTACTGTTATTATGCAGATGACACACAAATATACATGATAAAATTTTCTGCCACTTAATAGGGATAAGACTGACATAACTAGCTAGATAGATCTGGTAACTAAAAGTCAAGAAAAAAATCTTGGCATTACCCTGGATGTAGATCTACATTTTAATAGCCACATCAAACTAGTAACTTCATCAGCTTTCTATCCTTTAAAAAAACAGCTAGAGTTAGAGCTAGAGTCAGAGGAATAATGTTAAAGCAAGACGATGAAAGTCTCCTTCGTGCCTTTATTTCCTGTCGATTTGAATTCTGCAATGATCTCTTCATGGGGCTTTTAAAACCTCAGCATATTCAGAATGCTCAGAATTAGGACATGTGACCGCATTACTCTCAGAGAATTGTTTTTAAAATACTTCTGTTGGTGTATAAATCCCTCTGTGGCTAAATACATCTCTGACATGCCTGTGACATATGAACCTAATAGGACTCTGAGGAGATCTGGGGCAGGACTACTGGAGTCCCAGGAGTCGGGAAAAAAACATGGTGAAGCAACGTTTGGTTGTTGTGCAGCACAAACCCGAAATAGCCTCCCCAGTTGATCCTGACCACTCTGACACTCTCTACCATGTAATGACGACCAAATTATTGTGTGTGAATGTGAATTTTAAATTGTCAATCATTTAGTTTATTTGAAATGTTAATTCTGTGTCCTTATTTTATTTGATTTAGTTGTGAAGCACTTAGTGTATGAGATGTGCTATACAAATAAAGCTGCCTTGTCTTGCTTTGTTATGTAAAATACTCATCTTAACAGGGCCAGCCCTTCCAATAGGCAGTATAGGCAAATGCTAAGGGCGCCGTGGCCACCAGAGGGCGCCACAAAATAGGGATAATACTGTGCCAGGGGCGCCGTGACCTCCAGGAGGCGCTACAACATTTGGGAAAGCATCCATATTTAATACTTTTAAATTGAACAGAGCTGTGTGGTAGTAAGACATTTCAGTTTAAAGGTATGCTTTTTCTGCATACTACCAAAAATAGGTACATTTAGTGGTGACACTAAGGAATACGTTTTATGTCAGGCATACAAATTTAGACCAGTGGCTGGTAGCCATAAACCCTGCTACACTCCACACTCATGGTGCTGAGTGATAACCCGGAACTCCCATAATGCATTGCAGTACAACAGTCCCGTACTTTCTACCATATGTCTATGCTTTCTACCGCCTATGCGATCGCTACAATATTAAAACTAGTTATTACTATTAACTCTTAAAATGGAAAAGCTCACATTGATTCAAATGTAAAGCAATGCCCAATTAATATTTCTACAAAACGATGCTATTCGATTTCTGTTGTAAGCGTATTGTAGCGATCACAGAGCCAATCACAGGGCTGAACTGTCGTGCTGCAATGCACCATGGGAGTTCAGGGTTATGAATGTTTTTGTTACCCTGAGTGAGAAGGATAGCAGGGTTGATGGCTACCTGCCGTTGTTCAGTGAATTGGGTGTGATAGTTAATAATGCTTCACGATACACAGCAGACAGAGTGTCTGGTTCAGGTGTCAAGTGTCCACACCACTTGCTATATACCGTGTGAATCGCTGCCAGTAGGGGGCACTTAATAAAATCTTGCCTAGGGCGCCACCTTCGGTAGGGCCGGCTCTGACCACATGAGAGTCACAACACAATCTTAACACACAACAGTTCAGTAATGTTAGTAATTGTGTAGTTTTGTCAGGAGCTGTATACCTGTCACAGGTAGGTCTGATGCTGCACAAAGAAGTAACTCACTCCTGACCTCAGTGCTGCTAACATCCTGCTCTGACGCCACCAACTCATCTCCCATGATGCTCTGCTCTCAGCTCCACCCCTGTGTAACCAGCTGTCATGTTTGCTAATGATGAACACTGGTAACCTTGTGGGCGTTTTCCTGTTTCAGGCTCCAGGGACGAGTTCAGCTTGACCAAAATCAGCCAATGGGACTTCTTAAAAAAGAGACATTCCAAATGTTTATTTTTACCAACGTGTAACATGTTTACTATGGTTTCACTCCAGGGAAAACGATATTTTAATAAGAAACTGTAAAAACGTAACAATGTAATGAAGCACTTTATATTGAAGCGCTGCAGATTTTAAACCGGCTGATGCATTTTTTCGTAGTGATGTCCTTTTTTATAAAACTCACTGAACTCATCGCTCACTCCTCGGTTCCTAACACTTTCAGCCACCTTTTTTCTTTGTTGGTGATGTTTCTGTTCTGGAGACGACCTGCCGCTCGCCAACACCACTCCTCACCTGGACTCCATATTGGATAGTTGTGTCATCAAAGGGGCGGGGCCTGTGGACAGGTGGAACAGCAGCCATATGGAAACACTACCTGACTGTCACCAGGACACTAATCCCATTGGCTGTCGGAGGCTGAAGATCAGTGTTTCCATGTTGGACGTGCCGTCATAAGTGTCAGCTGACCACTGTGAGCTGCAAGGTGAAAGTCATGTGACCCAGAACAGGGAAGTTCCCCCTGACCTCCACACGATCAACTGATAGTTTTTTTAAAATCTAGAATACCTTCAGTATATTTAATGAAGCCATGCAAAGTTTTACCTTCATACTATGAATGTTTCCAGAGTTACAGGCCCTTGAAGTCCATAGAGGTGGGTCCACATTACACACTTTATAATATACTTTTCCATCATTTCTGAGCCTCATAACTTCACCAGTACATCAGACAGACACATTAAAATTTCAGGGCTGAAAAACACATTTGAGTTCTGTTAAAACCTGCAACCAGATCAGTTTTACATCCACTCCAGGTGTCGCAGTCTAAAGCCTAAATCAGATTTTTGTTCATTTTCTCGATAAACAACTTTGAGCATCAATATTATGGGATGTATCATAGTTTGAACAGTAAAACTGCAGCAGTGTAATGTCTATGAAAGAGTCATAGAAACAAGCATTAATACCCTGGATGAGCAGTAAACAGCAGCAAGTTGTTGAAGATACATTCAGCATGGTGGAACATCTTTCTACAGCTGATGAGCAGAGGAGAGAGGAAACGTCTGGAGAGGCTTTAAAAATGAAAACAGGTAACAATCTAAAGTATGTGGAGTCAAAATGAGTACAACAAGACAAAGTGACTAGAACAAGTAAAATGAGAAATTTGGTTTCTCGTAATTCACCAGAGAAAACATTAAAAAGTGCATTCTGGGTAAACTTCATTGTTAATACCAGCATGTGTGGTAGGTGGTTGGTCAGAACTAGTAATAGCAAATGAAAGGTCTCATTTCTCCCTACATGTTTTGACCTCCTAGCCATGATTCTTTTTATGTCTAATCTATATTTTCATGCTGAACAAAAGTCTGATTCAGTCTTTAGATTGTGACACCTGGAGTGGATGTAAAACTGATGTGGTTGCAGGTTTTAACAGAACTCATGTGTTTTTCATCTATCTCCTGTACTTATGAAATGATGAGGCTCATAAATGATGGACAATGTCTTTAAAAAGTGTGACGTTTGTACCCAGTCCTATGAACCTCAAGGGTCTGTAAATCCTGAATATATTCATAGTGTGAAGGTAAAACTTTGCATGGCTTCATAAAGTTAATGTAGATAAAGAATCAGCTGATTCTGTTTATCTGGTCAATCAGCCAACGTCATTTCACAGAACTACAGTCTTGAAATATCGCTGAAGATACTGAAGTTCGTCACAACATCAGTCAATATCACAATATCAGAGCACAACAGGAATATGAAAAAGAAATAAACTTCCAACTCCTCTGCAGGAATTGGAAATGATTTTCCTTTTGCAGAAGTGCTGCAGCTTTTAGATGTTAAGTAACGTTATATTAATGTAGAATACATGTTTAGTCATTCTCCCCAAAATGAGAAAAACATGTTCATGACTCAAACATGACTCAAAGTTGTCCAAATGTCCGGGAATGTTTTCAAAAGGTCAAACATTTGTCCAAAATGACCATAAACCTTTCCAAAAAAAGACAAAAAAGTGTTAGAAAATAACAACATAGGTCCAAATGTAATAAAAATTAATCCAAAATAACCAAAAAGGTGTCTAAAATGACAATGATCTGTCCACAATGAGTGGAAACCCTGTCCAACAATGACAGTGTCCAAAATGACTCAATATTTGTCTAAAATGAATAAAACTTGCCCAAATTGCCCAAATAGACTTAAAATTTGTCTAAAATTATTCAGAATTTGTCAAAACAGTTTAACATTTGTTTAAAATGACTCAAAATGTATACAAAGCTACTCAAAAATGGTCCAAATGAATGAGACTTGTCCAAAATGACCAGCAGACTGACTGGCTTTATGTAGATCCTCTACGTGACAGGAGTTTACTGTAGTCAAAGATGCTGGATTTAAACTTTGGTGATGCTGCAGACAAAGACAGAAGGTGAAGAAATGCAGGAACTTCTGTTAGAACACAGCTGCTGCTGGTCCTCCGTTTTCACACTTTCCCTTTGCCTGGATCAGAGTTTGTCTGCAGTGAGTGGATAAAGAAGCTCAGCAGTCTGATTAACAGCTTCTCTGTGTTTTACATTTCAAATCTGGTTTTAATGTGTTTTGCTGCTTCTACAACACGTGGGCTTTCCTTCGGTCACATGACTCTCACCTGGTCACGGCAGTCGGTCGAGGCTCTTCGCTGGCTTCTTTGTTCAGTCGGACGTCCAGTCACATCATTTCCGCAAACCGTCACCTGGATGGGCTCTCTGAGTCAACATGTTTCCATTCAAATCCAGAGAAGAAGAAGGCGGATGGATGTGTGGGCGGCGCCTCCAGAGTTCAGACAGTCAGCAATAAAACAAACTGCATCATGTAATTGCATCAGAAACAACAAGTCTTCCTGCTTCTGTTTGTTCAACGTCGTCTCAGACAGAAAGTCTGACCAACCGCTCGGCTGTCTGAGCCTTAATGTTCTCTTATGTCCAACGAGACAACCGGTTGGGCAACCTGAGAGACAAATTCAATCCCAAGTCAAAGTCCTGAGAGCTCAGAGAAAAGCCAGTAAGTCAGCCTTTGGTTTGCTGAGTCACATCAAATCCTTTCATTCAGTGGTGGAAGCAGTGGTTTGGTCTGTTGCCTGTCCTGGTCACCCAACATGTTGCCTTGTTGCCCTGCAGGTTGAGCTGAGTGTGAGGCTGAATCCAAGCGTCCTCCCTCCAGACTGTAACACACTGAACCAAACTGTATGAAGGTAATTGAGTTATCAGGACTGAACCAAAACAAATGTCTTCCAGGACACCCTAAAACCAGTTTCATGAGATAAACACACGAGATGTGATCCAAACGTTCAGAGACTAGAAACATCCAACACCTGATTTAAATGTAACCTCCCTCCCTGTCAGTGATGCTCTGCTGCAACACTTGTAATGCTCCCTGGAAGTCCTGTTCTGGAAACATGTCAGGCTCCATCTGTGATGAGTTGAAACTCCAAAATGGGTCCAGACACTTCAACTGAAATTTCATTATGGGAAGAAAAAGAAGCTACAGAGAGATAAATGTGGAGAGCAGGGCAGGTGGAGAGCCACAGTTGTGTTGTTGTGGACAAAGCAACGGGTGTGTCATCACCACACTGACAGGTCAGGAGGTTTGAAAGTCGTCCCTCAGACTCCTCAGGATGTTACAGTAGAAGTCTGTGTTGACAGTTTGATCCTGGGGGACGAATTCACGTTTAAACCAGGTGAATGTTGAAGAAAAGAAAATTTATTTTTTTCCAAAATTTAAAAAAAAATCTGCCCAAAATAAAAGTGTTTAAAATGACTCAGCATTAGTCTGATATGACTCCAAATGAGTTCAAAATACAAACAACTGTCCAAAATGACTCAAAATAGACAAAAACTTCATCCAAACAACTAAAAACTGATACAGTTCTGAGTTGTCCAACATTTCCAAGTGTCCAGGTTGGGAAACAAATGGAGGCTTCACATACTATAGATGTTTAACTATTTACATTTAGAATTAGCTTCCATCCTCGTCTCCTCTCTGCTCTGTGGAAACACTGCCTGCAGTTCACCTGAAAGCTCTCAGTCATGGAGAGTCAGGTGTGCTGAGGAGGGAAGACACTTTAGGTTTTTACTAAATCTCGTTAGAGAAGGTTATTTTGGGCACATTTTTAAGTCAATTTGATAGAATGTCATGATGATGTTCAAATCTGATGATTCTCTCTGTTTACAGTTTATTGCTGATAAATCATTGGGGTGATCTTTGTCAAGATGTATTTTAAATTTGTCTGTAAGTTTTGGGCTTCAGAAAGTTAAATAGCACCGATCTGAGAGATAGCACCACCTGCTGTTCATCTGACCAACCAGTGAGCTCAGACTCATACAGCAGCATTGTAATGAACTCGGTGTTTTAAATATCTTTTCTCATCAAGTCTGGGTTCAGTGTGAAGTCTGAAGGTGGGACGTCCGTTGGGTTCAGTCGGTTTAAAGAGCTGAGTTTGTTCTGACCTGCTGACATGTTTCTGTGCTGAGATGTAACCGGTACAGCTGATTGGCTCCGACCAGCGGTTTTCAGGCTGCGACTGTTCCCATCATGCACCTCCTGTCTGCCAAACACCTCCTTCACTTTGAAACATACTAGTTTCAGCCACGAGGGCAAACTGAAGAGCCTCTCAGACCTGATGTGAGACACAGGTTACTGTGGGAAAAGTTCTCTTCCAGGAGTTTCTCTCGTGTGCAGAAATCGGACCTCACTCTGAGATTTAGCTTGGGAATATTAAGAGCATGTGTGTTAAACAGCTGCGGTCGCAGGACTCGATGCTCCGAGCATGTTAACTAATTGCACTAAAGATGGAGTTCATTCAACACTGACGTCAGTTTAAAGTATCTGTAAAGTATTTTAGATCAACAGTGTTCGTAGTTCAGATATTAACACACACACAGACGTATATTCATGTTCAGACGTCCCGAAAAGAGCAAACTTTCAGAGCTATCAACGCAAATATTTCATTTGGTTTGGATCATGTGACCGCTGTCGCCAGGCAGATGAACCTGCAGGAGCTGCACAGTTTCATTCCAACAGCAGACAAACGTGACTCAACTGGTTACTGGAGACACATTCAAGCTGATGTTGCTGATTGCTGTCTTTATTATGTTGATGAAAACATCCCTCTCAGTGCAGCCAAACGCTACGTCTTGTTATGTGACAAGATTCAGTTCACTGCGATAGAAAACACAGAAGGTACATTTATATGTGCAGCACATTTAATCAAGGAAAGAGACACACGGTGATGTGAAAAGAAGGATATGAAGAAACAGCTTCAAATTTAACGTGAAAGAACAGACAATCTGATGGGTCTGAAATGTTTCTGAAAATGCTTCCTGAAAATAAGTCATTCTAAGAGGTGAATGGAGATTAATATTTATGAATTATTCACCTTTTATTAGAGGCTTGAACCGTGTGTCTCATTGTTAGACATGTCTGTGAAGGTTCTCAGTCATCCAGGTCATGGTGATCCTCGTAGTTTCAATCGTAGCATCTGGACTTGGTTGAGTTTAGCTCCAAGACGTTCCACCTTCATCCAAGAGGCTTCATCAGTTCTAAACTGACTGGTTGGGAGTTCCAGGTTTTAGACTCTTCAGGATCCATTAACACTATTGAAGCTCCAGTCTGCTGGATGAGTGTTACCCCTCCCTCATTATGAGTCGTTAGGTCCTTCCCTCTCCCTGAAGGACACAGGCCACTCGTTTGAAGACAGTAATGTACAAATTTTGGCCAGAGAGGATAGATGGTTGCAGAGGGGGGTGAAGGAAGCCTGATATGTTAAACTGGAAAACCATCTTTAAACAGAGGGGGAGGCTTGAGACATCACCTCTCACCTGTATACAGTGCAGTTTTACATTCTCTACCCAGGAAGAACAGAACCCATTCTCACCTGGTCACAAAGAGCCCTAACGAAATCCATTGTGAGAGGGAATGACCCAACGACTCCCATAATGAGGGAGGGGCAACACTCACCCAGCAGACAAAAGCTTCAATAGTGTTAATGGATCCTGAAGAGTATAAACCCTGGAACTCCCAACCAGTCAGTTTAGAACTGATGAAGCCTCTTGGATGAAGGTGGAACGTCTTGGACAAACTCAAGCAAGTCCAGATGCTACGATTGAAACTACAAGAGTCTCATTGTTAGCTAGGGTTGGACATTTTTTCACTATTCATTATTTTCCCCTAAAATACTCATTAAACATCCAGATGAGCAATCAGCTCATTATCTACTTATAATAGGGCTATAAGTATAAAGGCTATTAAACATACGACAGGCTTTAATCAATTCATTTGATCGGTATCTTTGCTCACTTTGAGTTGTTCATCCCAGCAAACTGGATTTAATCTGATACATGTTGACTCAGTTCAGGCTCTGAATGTGAAACACATAGCTTCACTGTAGTAACCCTGACACTGCGGACGTTCAGAAGTTTTTTTACAAAATGATTCTGTTGTTTTTAGAGAAGAAATGATGGTTTTTCATAAAGCAGGTGGGAAAAAAACAACCCTTCAAATACACATCCTTATACAAATCACAAGAGCTATTCTTTTATGCTCTACAATTGGATTCAAGTTATTGGAATTGTGCCAGTATAATCAAACAATACTTCTAGCAAAGTAAAACAATGAAATGTCATCTCAAACTTGCAAACAAATGATTTTTAAAAATGTACAGTTGTTTACAGTTCCTCCTGCTTCTTTTTCTCTGATCAAACCTTTAGCTTCACTGCCTGACTCTCACATGGGCGGGTCTTTTCAAGTGTGCATCCCCATTGGCTAATATGTTTTTGAGTGACAGCTCAGCATTTGTATGCTGCTGCCAGAGGTTTGCATCTGTTAGCTTCTCTCCTGCTCTCTGTGCTCACATAGAAGAATCCTTAGAGAGACGTTTGGAAACCTCTTTCTGTCACTCAAAAACCCTTCAGCCAATGGGAACGCACCCCTGAAGAAACCTACCTGCAACAGAGGACGACTGAACAAACAGTGAATTTGTAGACTCAGGGGGTTGGACCATTCTACACAACGCTGACACAAAGCTAAACAGTGCTGTGTAGAATGGTCTCCTGCACCTCATCATCATTTTCTCTGTAACATACTCCACTTTGTATTTCTCTAAACCAGTCAGAATCATGTTGGGCGGGGCTAAGAACAAGACGCCAGACAATGGTGTTCCTTCAGAATAGTGATGGGTTTGGTGGAACATTTGCAGCAGGGAGATGAGAACGGTCATTAAATGGATAATTCACTGATAAACACTAGCAGGCCCGTTTTACTGCAGGATCCAAACCCCCAGTAAAACTTTCCATTTCCAGTGTGCAGGTTGCTGCTCGGAGGTTGTTGTTGTTTCCTGTAGGGAAGGAGATATTCTGATTCATCACAATTAGATGTTAGATGAACTAATTATTCATCCCCAGCGAGAGGTTTGTGTCAGAACTGCAAACAAAAAGTTGAGCCTTGATTTACACTCTTGAGTGGACAGACAGCTGTGGACACCACTGACAGGTTGTTTTGTCTGGCAGACTTTCATAGACTCAGATAGATGACGATACTTGTGTCACTGAACCTCACGAATGCAGACTGTATACGATGCTGAGACTCTCTGCCCTTTAGGACAGTGGTTCTCAACTGGTCCAGCCTCAGGATCCACTATGTCTCTATTAAAAACGGTTGCGACCCAATTCTTTTTGAAGTTTGCTGTTCCTGTTAACAAATTAAGGTTTATCTGGGTGTAGTCTCAACGCATTTTGATACAGCTTGGGAAAATTTTGGCTTATGTTTTGCTCATTTTGGTATATTTGGACACTTTAGCCAAGTTCTGGTCATATTCTGTCCCTTTCTGACAGATTCTGAGCACATGTTGGTTTATTTTTGGCACATTTTAGCATAAATGTCTCCAATAAGCTGGCAGAGCCTCATCTAGAGGTTAATAGTGGACAACTACTGGTGTCACCACCACTAAATATCCTGCTGTTGAAAGCAAACTGTGTCATAAGAAACACATCCTTTAAAAGAAAAGACTTTATACCATTTTTTCAGGGGGGCATGCTTCTGCGACCCTCTAAAAATGGCTTCGCGACCCACTTTTGGGTCCCGACCCACCAGTTGAGAACCACTGCCTTAAAGGACTT
>OMNN01099009.1:5226-21106 GCA_900302755.1 Chromis chromis | reverse complement strand
CTTAAGATCTTGTTTAAAAGTTTCAGCCGATTTAGAGCCCCTCAGATTCTCTGGCAGACTGTTCCATAGTTTTGTGGCATTAAATTGAATTGAATTGTTTATTTATCTCAAACAGTTCAACATATCAGTTGACAATTCTTCTTAAAAAGTCAAACGACCAGAATAGAAATTAATTGTGCAGTCAGCTAATTCAAAACACATTCATTTACAAAATACCATAATATATGTCCGAGAAGGGACAGAAAGAAGCCATGCTTATCTAGTCCTGACCCTCCTTACTACTTCATTAGATTAAGTTTAAATAATACCCGCTTTACACTGCAAAATAGACGCCTACCAAAGGCAAACCAACTTAATGCCACAAAATGTAAAATAAAATATACTAAGTATGTACAATTCTCATTTTTCAAGCTCTCTCTTATACATGTCCATGATTGATTGTTTATAGATGCTTTGGAATGGCGTGGATGAAATGACCAAAAGGAGTAATCATATAAGAAAATTCAAAAGCAGCACCCCACAAACAGAGATGCACATGCTTTTTCGAGTTGTGCGAACCTTTGGTTGTTTTAAATTCAACGATCCTCTTAAATTGTAACCCCCATCTCTACCAGAGAACATGTTTAGTATGCTTTCTGGCATCATCTTGTTAATTACCTAAAACATAATTTGCCCGGTTTTATATTTGACCATATCCATGAATTTCAGAGTGTGAGATTTTAAAAACAGACTGTTTGTGTGTTCTATCCTTATGGCTCGTTTCTGCAATGTGCATATCTTTTGTAAGTTGCTTTTGTAAGTGTTTCCCCAGATTTCAACACAGTATGACAGATAAGGTTCAATAAGTGTGCAGTACAAGGTGTGCAGTGCTTTCTGATTCAAGATTTGTCTTGTTTTACCCAGTATTCCGATGCTTCTTGCTATAGCTTGCTTTGCTTTGGGCTCAGTGGCACCGGGGCTGACGGAGGGAAGAACGGATTTAATTAAATAGCAGCAAAGTGTGGAAGCAAACATTGCACCGTCGAAGTTGAAATGGCTTCGACAATAGGATAATGATCCTAAATGCACCTTAAATTCCACAACGGGCTTCCTTGTGAGGGTCAGCTGAAGGTTTTGCCTCGGCCCTCCCAGTCTCCCGACGTGAACCGCATTGTAAAACCATGGACAAGTTTAAAAAAGAGCAGCGCATGCAAGACTGCTCAAGAATCTCACAGGTTTAGAAACACATTTACAAGCTGTGATACTGGCCAAAGGGGGTGTTACTGAGTCCTGACCATGCTTCAGGCCCTTTTTCCTTTGTTGTGTGAAGGTTCTCAGTCATCCAGGTTATCCTCGTAGTTTCAATCGTAGCATCTGGACTTGCTTGAGCTTCTCAAAGACTTCTCTTCAAGCCTCTTGGATGAGAGGTAAAACGTCTTTGAGAAGCTCAAGCAAGTCCAGATGCGACGATTGAAACTCTGAGGACTTTTCCTTTGTTGTTATATTGGAAATTATGGTCCCAAATTATAAGTTTTCCTAAGAATCTAAAATACCTTTTGTAAATCAGGTCATCTTTTATTACAGATTTTTTCCCCCACAACTTTTGCATTCCACTGTATGTTAAATGCCGGCCTGGATCTACAAACACATACAACTGACTATAATAAAGAGCCACCACAGAGCAGACTGAACCACCATTAGTCTACCAGCAGTCTTTCCTGCCATCTAGTGGCTGCTGCAGGGAGGTACAGCTCAGAGACGTAGCAGGTTATGTTCAGCCTTGAAAGAAATCATGCACTGTGCAAGAGGTGAATTATATTAAAGATCCCTTAACAAATCATGACTACAGCATGTACAAATTGTCAATACACAACAGTTTTTAGCAAACTAATGCACATCCATGATCACAAAGGAGCATCAAAAAGAACAAAGTCTGATATTCCTTGCCTCCCTCTCCAAATAAAATAAAAGACAAGCAATGATATAAAATATTTTTGGTGGTTTTGATAGAATATTTGTACTCTTCTTTGGAGAAATGCCACAGACACATGTTAACAATGCTAAATGACTTCCTCCACACTGCTGGTGTTCGGCAACAGCTGCCTTCTGCTCAATAATTATGTGGTGCGTCCAAACACGACCGGAAGCCACCAAATCAACATGTCCACAGTGCAGAAACACAAATACAGAAGCCTGGCAGCGAACGCAAAAGAAATACAGACGCAAAGAGGGCGAGGAACAATAACCACAACCAAACAATCCAAATATAAAGCAGCATGTTTGATTTGATATAGTTGGATAGGTTATTGATCTGGCTATTGATCGTCTGAGGGCTGTGCTGATCCTCTGCTGCTGTGCTTTTAGCTCAGGGATGGGCAACTCCAGTCCTCGAGGGCCACTATCCTGCATGTTTTAGATGTCTCCCTCTTCCAACACACCTGATTCAAATGATCAGCTCATCATGAAGCTCTGCAGAAGCCTGATAACGATCCTGATCATTTGAATCAGGTGTGTTGGAAGAGGGAGACATCTAAAACATGCAGGATAGTGGCCCTCGAGGACTGGAGTTGCCCATCCCTGATTTAGCTGCTTGCTCATTATAGAGATAATATGGAGGAAACTGTTCCGTCACACAGCCAACAAAAGGAGTTTCTGCATCAGAATGGGTTCCACTTACTGCAGATTTAGCAGACATCTGAGCTGTTTTACTTTCTGTATAAAGAAAACCTGATTCCAGACCTCTGAATCTGATATTTCTGGTTCTTTCAACAAATTAATTGGAGTGATGTGACTATTAAACTTCAGTTTTACTGTCAAGTTCAAAGAATCAAGCTGTTCTTTCTCCCTGTTTGTACCAGGTGGCATAATCTGATGTACATAAAAGTAACACAAATCTTTCTAACTCCTAGTTGTACACTTTTTTGCTTTAATTCAAATCAATTCAATTTCATTTATATAGTGCATATTTACAACATATGTCATCACATAGCGCTTATTTTTTAATGTGTTTCCATTCGGGGATGACTTGGTTGTTAGCACCGTCACCTCACAGCTAGAAGATCCCCGGTTCGCGTCCCGGTTAGGACGCCTGCGATCTTTCTGAGTTTGCATGTTCTCCCTGTGCAGCGTGGGTTTTCACCAGGTTCTCCAGCTTCCTCCCACAGTCCAAAGACATGCTGAGGTTAATTGATGATTCTAAATTGTCCATAGGTGTGAATGTGAGTGTGCTTGGTTGTCTGTCTCTATGTGTAGCCCTGTGATAGGCTGGCGTCCTGTCCAGGGTGTCCCCTGTCTTCGCCCGAGTCCATTCAGTAATCCATCCCTGCTCACTACAAACACACCTTTAACTGTATAAATCCGACAGCATACAACTCGTTGACTAGAGAAACATATCCTGCATGTTTTAGATGTTCTCCCTCTTCCAACACACCTGATTCAAATGATCAGCTCATCATCAAGCTCTGCAGAAGCCTGATAACGATCCTGATCATTTGAATCAGGTGTGTTGGAAGAGGGACACATCTAAAACATGCTGGATTGGTGGCCCTCGAGGACCAGGGTTCCCCACCCCTGTTTTAAAGCTTCCAGTCTGATATTCTAACTCAATCAGTATGACAGAATGATCTCCAGCCTTGTGCTCGTCAACACTCTCACCCGTGTTAACGAGAGAATCACTGACATGATGTCAGCTGGTCCTTTTATGGCAGGGCTGAAATGCAGTGGAACTGTTTTTGTGGGATTAAATTCATTTGCAATTAATTGCAATTCATCTGATCACTCTTCTGGAGTATATGCAAATTGCCATCATAAAAACTGAAGCCGCAGACTTTGTGAAAACAAATTTTTGTGGTGTCATTCTCAAAACTTTTGGCCACAGCTGTATATTAACTAATTCCAAAACTTCAGTCATGATTTCATTGGTCACCATCATAGCTGGCATTCTACTAGTTGGAGAATTTTAACAGATTTGTTTCATGCAGAAGCAAGCACAAGCGCATGGATCTAGAAATTTTACGAACCTGTAGAAGCAACCTGAGTGTGCAGGACATTTGTGCAGCAACAGCATCTCGGTGTAGACAAAGTTTTGAGAAGGAGCAGAGCAGATTTGCACACAATCAGAGGCTCTTTAAAAGAGAGAAAAGGGTTTTTAGAGGGAAAGTATTACAAAATCTGCACATAGTTTAACAAACTACATCCTAAATGATGAAATAAGAGAAACAATGCATTATTTTGTGTGAGCAAAAACTCAAAACAGTTTTCCCATATGGACATTTATTGCACAGTGGTCATCATTCAGTGCACAGTCAACAGCATCATGACCAACATGACAGCACACAACAACATGTTCAAGTATTGGAGGATATTAAAAAGACGATCCACTGCAGTGTACCGTCTGCAAAATTCATTCATATTTTCCTACGTTTTCTCTTCTAGTTAGCAAATTAACTGAACAGTGAGCACTAAATGCATTTAAAAGGTCCATCTCAGAGCTTTTACAGGGGACTCATAGATATTTTAAATGGTGATTTTCCTCCCTTTTATCAATTGATATGAAATTTTCTTACTTTAATTCAAATTCACAGTTCACCTATTCTCCTTATTGCCAATTTAGGTGTTTATGCCTGCAGTAGTCCTGTGCACATCCTCATCTCCTGTAAAACAAGATTAAGTTTTCAGGTCTAAATGATCCGCTGAAAAGAAACAACCATCTCTACATTAATATGGTCTCCTTAAATACAACAAGAATCAAGTTACATTTCAGTTCATCTGCTGTCTGAGCTGCTTTAGTTTGAAGCAGCTTGGAAATGAATCCCAGAGAAGTGGGATCATGAACAGAAGGTGTGGTCCCTGATGATTACAAAGCAGGATCCAGATACCAATCTCACTTGGCACTGGACTAACTGGGCCACATATCAGCATATATCACCATCAATTACCTCCATCATGTTAGAGAATAAACAATGTCTCAGTCCCATCCAGAATTGATCATTCTAACTGTCGCAGGTGTTGGTTTGCATGTAGGGATCGGTTCATTATTCTGAAAACAAATCCATGAGTTCTGCTGTCAGAGCAGCAGGTACACAGTGAACTAAGCACAAGGTTCCAGCGTTTTAGGGATTTAACTTCTCTCCGATCTCACAAACTCAGTTGTTTCATGAAATATTCAACTAGGAGATTTCTGAGATGCAGGTACAAAGAGTTCAAACTGTTTTCCTATTAGATGATGAGAAAATTAATCTAAAACATATTGATTCAAACCACTTATTAAGAAAAACATTAGCTGCTTCTGTGTTTTACATCATGAATTACGTATTTTTGCATTGGACTGTCTTTGGAGGACTTTGCACCAGGACGTCCCAGTGACATTGGTTTTAGAGCAGCTTTAGAGCACGATGCACACTGTAATGATGTAAAAGGTGTTGTCTGTAATGAGGAACATACAGTTAAATATCAGCTTTATAGTGGGTTTTATCTCACTGTTTAACTGGCGAGCTACAACTTTCCTGTTTTGGCTGACTGCATTTAAGGATGCATAACGATGTAGGCGTCACCATCATCTGCATCAGTCGATATAAAGCAAGTGAAATTCAGCATTGGCTCAAACAGACCACCGACAGGCAGATAATATCTGTCAGGGGAAAAGTTTACAGTTTTGTTTGAGGACTTTAAACATTAAAATAAATATGGAATGTTTTAGCTTTGTATTTTATGTGTCGGCCTGCCAGTGGGCCTCCATAAAAACAATGGGCATAATAATGTTCTAATAGGAGACCTGATGTTTTCTGCAAGTAGGTGGGAAAATATGTGCCACTATGACAATTTGGGAAATATACCCAGCTACAGTAATGGACAACAAGTGAGAAGTACTAAGAATAAGTCAAAGCAGCCACAGTAGTTCTGTGCTTCATTAGTGTAGTAAAAGGCAGAAATAGATGCTAAAACCCAAAATCAACACCTGCAGCCAGTTTATTAGAGAACTGAATAAACTCTGTCTTCTGCATTGATTCGTTTAGATAGTTACTCCAGCGTATGGGAACAGATTCAAACTGGAGTCTAACCAGTTCCTCTGAGCAGCAGGCAGACAGCAGACACAGTGATGGCGGCGGCGCTGTAGGTAAAGATGGCGTTATAAATCGTGTTGGTCCTGATTCGTTCTCCCAGCGTCCTCTGGGTCTCCTCCAGACTCTTCAGCACCACCGCCTCAGACTCCCACTGGTCCCCTCTTTCTGGTCTCTCCGGTCTCTCAAACTGCTGTTCAGCGGGTTTTGTTTCACTCTGTGGCCGGCTCTCCAGCAGCTTCGTCACCGTTAACAATTCACTCTCAACTCTACTGAGTCCTTGCTCCAGCTGTCCCAGTTGTGGTGGGAGGGACTCCAGGAGGGACTCGGTCCTTCGGCTGCCGACGTGGAGGTCTTTTAAGGCTGAAAGAGGCACAGCGGGTGAATCTGAAGTCGGACCTCCTTTGTCCTTCGGGACCGTGTTCCTCTGTGTGAAGGCGTCACTCAGGGCGACTCGGAGGCTGTCGATGAGCGTTCGCAGCTCGTTCTGCTGCGAGCGATGGTTTCCAGCCTGGACTCTGAGGGCCTCCTGCAGGCTCTCTGGACCTTTCTGGGCCTCCAGCAGCAGAGTTTTCAGCTCCTACAGACGACAGGAGTGAACATAAAGAAGCTGAAATAGAGAGCTGTGATGGAAACACAAAAGCAACTTCAGAGGGAAAATTGTACATGTTGTGTGAGATATTTAGTTACTTGACAGAAAACAAACAGCATTAAGAGCTTAAAGCTACACCGTAAAAAACTATTTGTAAGTTTATGGAACTTTTCATGTTCAGATTATTCTGTATTGTTGAAATACACAAAAATATCAATACAATTACAAATTTATTTAGCCATTCACACGTCTATTGTAAAATAACATTTAAAACCTATGAACGTTGAATAACAATACAATTTCAATTAATGTTTTTTACTTAGTTTTACAGATATTTTCTTTTTATCTCAATATAAATTGTTAAATTCAAGTTTAATAGTACAAAAATATTTCTAAAATTCGACACAATTAGTGACAATTAACAGATAAAATATAATGTTTCTGTAATTTTAGACAGACTTTTTGTTAAAACAGAGATATCTCAAATAATTAGACGTTTTCACAACAAAACTGTGGAAAATAATGTGTTTTCATCATTATATCTATTTATTGATCTATGCCATTATCTGCTAATATGATACATTATAGATAAGTTTGTTGTGTTTACACATAAAATATCCTTCTTTTAACATTCAAGAGTTAAAAAAAACAAATAATCTCACATTAAAATTAGACTAGAAACTATATTTCAATTATGGAAATTTACTGTATTTTTAAAAGCTGGTTATTCATTGTTAGCGTGGTAACATGCTGAGGTTTAGCAGGTTAAAGATTTACCATCTCAACTTAGCATTTTAGCATGCTAACAGTTGCTAATTAGCACTATACACAAAGTCCTGCTGAGGCTGACAGGTTGGTTTATTGTATTCAGTCATAAAGTACAGAAAAACTATAAAGGTTGACTTCATGATGGAGCTGGATAAAAAGTGATAACCAGCAGTGTTGAGAAGTGGTGAACCGACCAACCAGCTGACAGCTGAAAATGATTCATCTGAATTATTTTTTTTAAAGTAAAGATTTATTCAAATAACAATAAAACTTCATGTCCAAATGTTATTAAATCATACAGAGACCAACCTCTCTGAGCACACATTTTAGTTTGTGTTTTAATTCAGGATGCTATAATTACTGCTGAAAGAATAACTGATTTAATCCAACTAACTAAATATTTAATGGACTTGTCAGGAAGCTTGACAATCGGTTGTTAACAGATCAACTGGCAAACGGTTTTATCAATTTTATTTTATCTTTATCTTTATTTATCTTCTACAAATATTTAGCTGGCTACACAAAACAAGTTATCTGAACAACAAAGTCAAAGCCATTGCTTGGTTCCAAACAGGTCAATCATTGCAAACTAGAAGTACGCAATGTGTTTTATTCCTAGAAGAATAAACAAATGATTTCTGTGGCGTTAACAGTTTTTAACGATTTCAACAAGAAAAAGGTAAACCCTTTGCAAAACAGTGAAGGTGACAGCTCTCAGTCACCAGTGAGGGGGCCTCCACTGCCAACACCTACAGACTCATTCATTGACAAGTATTCACTATAGTCACTTCAGGTTGGTAATTTGGTGTAAAACTCTACATAAACCGAACACCTCGAGTGCACACCAACCTGCTTTAGTTTTACCAAACACCTCTCCTCACCTGCAGGCGGACGCGGTTAATGTATGTTGATCCCATGACCCCAATCAGGGCTCCGAGCACCGAGCCGATGACGGACCAGTTCTTGGTGCGTTCGGCTCTCGTCCTCTCCTTCTCATGGCTTTCCCTAACGGCTGCTGAAAACAAGCCAAACTTCTCCCTCTCTGAACCCTCTGCGTTCTCATAAGCTGTCCGGAAACGACGCTCCTCCTGTGGTCAGGACAAAGCATGACAGGTGGGCGGTTTGTTATCAATACATTCTAGAAAATAGATCTGGTTTTTCATAAATTGGTACTTTTTTGAACAGATATCTCTGACTAAACTGGTTACTATGTTTCCTGTAATATCAAATAATCATTATTATAATTGAATGATTACTCAATGATATAATGTCTAGACATTATTCTGCAGAATAAATGCACTTCCACTTCTTCTGACCTCAAAACTCTAAGCTAGCAGTTACTGTACCAGTTACTGTAAAATGCTTCAGCTAACCTGCAGCAGTTTGTGCTCCAGTGTGGCTAGTTCCAGGTAGTGAGCCTCCTCCCTGGAGACTCTGTCCAGCCGGTCCCTGACCTCCTTTAGCCTGCCCTGCAGGGCCTCCAGGCTGCCATGTGCCTCACGCACTATCCCTCTGGCCACCATGAACGCTGCTTCAGCCTGGAAGAAACGCATTTGTGATGCAGCTGTACTCTAATACACTTCCACTAAGTACCTGATATTTACTGGAAAATATAAATCATAGACACTTTTTTGAAGGTGTCACTTCAACTTTATGTTGGTTTTGGAAGCTCTAGTTTTCAGCGCTGTTAAATTGTTTTCTGTCCCTTACAAACATGTATGTTGAGATTCTTCCTACTGTCTGCTGACCTCTGTGACCTTTGTCTGAGCCTCGCGGACCTCGTTCAGCCCCACAAACTCCTCGTACCTCTCCCACCAGTAGTTGACTGTGGCGGTGGCCGTCTGAGCCGACCTCTGACCCCACTGCCGTCCCACCTCACCTGCATGCTGGAAGAAGGAGAGAAGAGAATAAAAAGATAGCTGTGTTAAGATTTGCTTTTCTTTCACTGTATTTAAGGATAATGTTAATATTACAAAATGACTAATACAGTTCCAATAGGTCAGCAGCTGTCAGGATGTTAGAAGTGATCTTTGTGGTCTGGAAAATAGCTAAGAATATTCACAAAACAGATTTTCTGTACCTGTAAGGCGGCAAGTGTGCGCTCCTTCACCACCTCAGCTCCTCCCTTCCCATCAGGAGGGGAGGGGTTAGTGGGAGGCGGTGAGCTAGGCTGATGGTGAGCGCTGTAGGTTCGGACCAGAGTGATTCTCCTGGGCAGGCGGAAGGGGGACAGACAGCACGAGCCCTGAGCCCAGAGATAGATCGTAGCTGCTCTGTACCTACAGCACAAAACATACTGTTAATCATCATCTCATCAATGATCATGAGCAACCCTGAAATCTTGAAAAAAAACCCAGATCTGACAGGTGAAGTTCATTCACTGAAATCCTCATGTCCAACTTTTACTGGATTCAACTACGGTGCTTGAGTACGAATGAAATCAGCACTGGAAGATGTACCAAATGTGTGGAGCAGCAGTCGCAAAAGACACGCACACACATCAAAACAACAACAGGATCTAAAGTTTAGTTTGTTGTTTCCAGCTATTCCTAGGAGTCTTCCATCTGAGTTTATTAAATGCCTGCAGCATCAAACAGCAGCAGGATGTTGAAAAGTGTTTTCAAAGGAGAGAGCTGTGCACGACACAACATAGCAGTAACTAGATGATAAATTAGTTGTTGTAGTTAGATCAGTTACATCACACATGGACAGAATTTTCAATGTTGCATAAACTATGGATGTCTTGTTTATTATGGGTGAACTTTTCCCCTCAAATACTCTTTTCCTCTCTTCTTCTGGGCAAAGCTGCCTTCCCCCTAAAAAACAATATGCTCTTTGTGCCTGTATTAGTCTATGTACATCAGATAATTGGTAACATTAACTGTAAAATGTGAAACCAAAGTATGCCATTCCTTTACTTTCATACTGACATAGCTTTCAACTAACTATACACTACAACAGCATATTAACTTCTGAAATCCAGTTATGGCTTATGGTATTTTTGTGCCACCCAAGGATTTTCAGTGGCCCTATCTTTGCATCCCATTGAAAACATTTTAGAGTTGCCCCAAGCTTCAGTGTAGAAGTACCTCATTGAGAAGGGCAACAGTCAGAAGTGCAGCCTAAAAACAATCAGAGTTTCACCGCCACTGCAGCTACAGAGCAACACTGGAATGGGCAGCTGTGAGGAAAACAGGGAGAAAATTAAACTGGGTAAACTAAGAGCATCTTCTTTAAATACTTTGATACAACCTCAGCAGTCCAGGAGAAATTAAAAAGCACAAGTTGTACAAGTTTGATAAGCCTCATTACTTAGATCAGGGGTGTCAAATCCTAGTCCTCGAGGGCCTCTATCCTGCATTTTTTTTAGATGTTTCCCTCTTCCAACACACCTGATTCAAATCACCAGGATTTGACACCCCTGATTTAGATGCTACTAAGTTCAAAACACAGAGCAAAGTCAATCCACAGGCATATTTGTGAAAATCAATTAGCAAGGACCTTGTGGTGTTTAATTTAAGATCAGAAGGAAATGACAAGTTAGACATTTTTAAATTTCACAATTGGCTAACTTCCTAGACACATCCAACTGCTACTAAATGTATACACTGGAAGGAAAACAGAGGTTAATATGGACTGTGTACAATCAGCATGATGGGTCATTTCAACACACATCACTGTCTTTATCATAAGCAAAATACTAACATACATACTGATTGATACATCATATGATCAGCTACACAGACCGGAGAAACATACAGTTTACAGAGACTTCTTTGGTCAAATTAAATCCCAATTTTTCCTTCAAGGTTAGCTGCATCACTCCCACTGGCTAACTTTTAGCTCCACGCTGCTAACAGTTTGCGGCTAACTCACTTTTCAATAATGTAAAACTGTCTGAAGACTCATGTCATAGTTTTACTCACTCAACAAAATATCAAGATAAATATACCCGTTTTCTCCAACGTCTTCCGAGCACACATGTCACACGGATTAAATCTCTTACATAGTTTCCATCTTTATGTCAAATGAAACAGCTAACAGTAGTTTTCGTTCAGGCACATAACGGACATCCTGTTTCCGGGTTAGAGTTCGCCGGGGTCCTAGCAGCGCGGATAAGACAGACAGCCGGCTGTGTTCGATACAAATATATTTCTTTCCTTTAAATATCTCTATAGCCAGCTTTAAATATGTCTGGAAGAGAAGGTGAGGTGTCGTGTCATCCGAGAGTCAACTGAAAATGTCGAAATACTAATTTTAACAACGTAACAAAACCGAGTGTAGCGTTTCTCTGGGTGGATTAGCTAGCTGTTGCTAACGACTGCAAAAGAGAGCGCGAGCCCGATAACGTTCTTGTCTTTCACCAAACTAACAGCTGACACGTTAACGTTTTTTTCGATGTCAGACGATATGTACATAAATATACAAAATGTTTAGACCGTAGCCGAGTCTCTATGAGCATTTGGGATATCCGTGTAATGAATTACCTTCTAGCCCACAGACCATTTACTAAAAAAATGTAACGCCATTTCTCTATGCTGTCAACGGGGGCGGCCTATTGCAAGATAATTCGAACATTTGAAACGGTCGGCAGTAGCATAGTCTCCAGGGTGCACTGTACATGTTTAACTGAAGAGCAGGTCTTCTTACAAGTCAGTTTAGTGATGAGGCAGTCAATTTTTCTAGTCAGTGGAGCTTATATGCCTTGTATTTATAATCCCTTATTGGAATCCAGGCCTATGAGCTCAACTAACCATTTGATTAACCGACAAACACGTTCAGCATCTCTTTCCAAATAAGCTTTCCTAACAGACAATGATTGATTTTTTATATTTACACGTTTATTTTTCTCAGGAGGCAAAAAGAAACCACTGAAGGCGCCCAAGAAAAAAAACCAGGACATGGATGATGTAAGTGTCTTACCTATTAGACTTTACGATTGTTTCCAGTTAATATGAGGATTATTTTGTTGACTAATAAATGTATGAAAATCAGAATCAGAAATACTTTATTTATCCCCTAGGGGAAATTTCTTTCGTCACAAGTGCTCCTAATCAAAAATCTTAAAGTAAGAAGGAAGTAAAGATAAATCAATGAAAAAAATAAACATAAGATAATATGGAATAAAATAATAATATAAAAAACATCAAAACATGAAAAATAAATGAACATTCAGCTATTATGACCTACAGTTAAATTTTAGGTCATTGCACATTTGATACACAGAGAGAGGAGTTGTACAGTTGTACAGCCATTTCCTGTGGCGCTCTGTGGTACATTTAGGTACAATCAGCCTCTCACTGGATGTACTTCTATGGTTTACTAGCATGTCATGGAGTGACTTTTCATCCTGTACACAGTGAAGTTCAGTTTCACTTCATATTAGTCATTAGTCATAGCTTCTTGTTATAATTACATAGGTGGATGTTAGTCTTAGATGGGACTGGGCATTACCTGGCAACAAAAGATAGGAAACTGGTCTGATTACTGGATGAGATCACTGCCAAAGTCCAAAAGCAGCTCACAAATCACAGTGAGATGAACATGCAAAGGACTGATCAGGATGAACAAAATGATCTCACAGCAGGCTTGCACTTTCACCTCAACATTCCTTCATCATTTTAGTGCATCGTATACTTGACTAAAACTAAAGCTTGGCTTTTACTTATTAAATTAAATCATGTTTATCATTTGAAGCACGAAAGAAACTTGTCACTGCCACTTTTATGTCTGTTCTTGATTATGGTGATGTTATATATATGAATGCCTCCATGACTCTCTGCGTGCTTTGGACACCGTTTATCATGGAGCATTGCGTTTTATCACAAACATGAGGTCACTGACTCATCACTGTGTCCTGTATGCCCGGTTGGGCTGGTCATCTTTGGCGTTTCGCAGATTGAAACATTGGTGCCTTTTAATTTATAAATCTCTTCTTGGAGTTGTCCCTCCATATCTGCAGCAGCTCACTGAGCTGAAGAGCAGCAGCATCTACAGTCTGCGTTCTCAGGACCTGATCCTGCTCTCGGTGCCCAGGGTGCGCACAGAGATGGGAAAAGGCCTTTAGGTTTGCAGCACCACACTCTTGGAATGAACTCCAGAAAGAGTTTACATTGAAAGAACTGGTGTCTCTTCATACTTTTAAATCACTCCTGACTGAACTTGAAACAAAATATTTGTGAGTGTATTATCTTGATTCGTTGTGAGAGTATTTTATGTAATGTAACTTGTATCTGTCATTATGGTTCTGCCTCTTGGCCAGGACACTCTTGAAAAAGAGATGTTTAATCTCAATGAGTTTTATCCTGGTTAAATAAAGGTTAAATAAAAAAATACGGAAGCTGCAGCAGCTGTAAAGTTCTGCTTTACAACTTACCGGAATCCTGTTGACAAATTTTGGATGAATTTTTGGATCACAGCTGCAAGTCAATCTTCTAATTACATGACATGATCTCAACAACGTTCTTACATTCGCACGCACACGCATTTCCCTCTCTGATATCTGACAAATTGTTTTTCAACTTGGCTATTGCTACACGTTTTCTTCCCCATTCAAGCTTCCTTTTTTAAAATCGTTTTTTCTTTTAGTCACATGAGTGCCTCTGCTTCCCATTAAAGGGTGTTGATCTTATGTAAAGAAGCCAATGATGTGACTGTTCTAGGAGGAGCGTGATAACTGTGCATTCCTAAAGGCAAAATCAAAGCTAAACTCTGATGGGTAATGATTCAGCTACAGACACCTACCACTCCTCTGTAGGACGGAGGGATGAGCCCGCAGTAAATGGGAATGAAGCAGCTACAGATCAGCGCCTGTGGACAGATGAGAACGCAGGGTTAAACAGGAGCCAATCCATTTCCCGTTGCATGTAAGGTAACCAGCACCTCCCCACACCTGGATGAGCTCCTCTTTGGAGCTGAACTCCGACACCAGCACGTTCTGCCCATCAGACACCCTGGTCAGGGAAACACACAGCCGGCCCGAGGCCAGGACATGAGCATCTGAGGGCAGGTTGCGAGTCAAGCCGGACCTCATCACCTTTACCAGGTTGAAGGTTGGGTGGAGAGGGCCCAGGTTTCTCTTCCTGGCCTCCTTCGCCACCTCGATAACATCTTCACAGCATTTAGCTAGGAAAGAGGAGGTAAAGGGATAATGTTAGCGCTACAACTCTGCTCTGAAGATCAATTCACTGGAACAAAAACACAGCGAGACCTGCGACTGGATCAATATTCTCTGAGGTTACCAGGAGTCAGTGATCAACAGTGGCCTGGGTGAGCCCTTGTCTGGCTGTTTTCCCAGGCATGCTGATGTCACTGCAGTTTTTTATTGGTCAGTGTGCACAGGTCATTTAGGATTCTCACGTGTTTACTGATATCAGTCCGTATGACTGCTTATTCATTAGAGAGAAAGTGAAAGGATGGAACTAACTCAAGCAGAGGCATGTAATCTGATTATCCAGTGGTTCCACACCATCATTTTACATTGACACACAGCTGAACATGTACCACCCTACTCTGCATACTCTATTTATATTAGCTGTGCATCTATGCAGCAGTTTGTAACCTTATTCTATGTTTAACAAGTTAACAAATCCAATCCAGACACATAACATCTACTCTTGTATAGATAGTAAAATAGTTTGCTTTACACTGCTTTGACCTGAAAGAATAACGACCGCTTACTAATTGTGCATAACAGTGAATTTACATTTAATTTGCAATGCATACTGGAACTCCATGTCAGACTATCTGAGGCAGTTTCTACCCCTGAGCTGTCCAAGAACTAAATTCTCGACCCCCTATCCCACTGCCCGCACGTCCACCATCCAAATAAACTTCTGACCTGTTTCTGTGCCATAAAAAACGGTGTGCAATTGCCAAATGCACTTTAATGATTTTGTTGTATTGACCTCAATGCAGTGACAATAAAGACAATTCATTCATTCATTCATTCATTCATCAAAATAACTATTTGAAACAGTGAAATTGGTCAATCTCAAAGGCTGCAATTGAGTCATGCAGAACGTCTGACCCAGAGTCTAAACTGTGGAGCCAATGTATTAACTAATTCATGCGTGTCACAGTCCAGCTTTTGATAGTATCTTATGTGATGCTCCATTAAAGCTTTTTAATCTATTACACGGTGAATATAGACTGAAACAGGTCAAATTATACTGCTAATCAAATTGCAATATCTGTCAGGAAAATGTAAATGAGATATTTCTCCCTGGGCTGCACGGTGGCTCAGTGGTTAGCACCGTTGCCTCACAGCTAGAAGATCCCCGGTTCGCGTCCCAGTTAGGACGCCTGGGATCTTTCTGTGTGGAGTTTGCATGTTCTCCCTGTGCAGCGTGGGTTTTCACCAGGTACTCCAGCTTCCTCCCACAGTCCAGAAACATGCTGAGGTTAATTGATGATTCTAAATTGTCTATAGGTGTGAATGAGAGTGTGCTTGGTTGTCTGTCTCTATGTGAGGCCCTCTGAT
>OMNN01099007.1:0-16003 GCA_900302755.1 Chromis chromis | reverse complement strand
TGACGAGGGGCTATATAAATAAACTTGCTTGCTTACAAAAAATGTTCTAATGCAACAAAAATTACAAATATAAGCAAATGATGGACATCATTAGTCATCCTGCAAATAAAAAGGCGAACAAACAATATCTAAGTGGGTTCAACCTTCATTAAATTCCTCTATAAATAAATAAAAACTGTAATGGTTTATCTTTATATACTTTATGATTTACTAATCATTTTGAAGAGGACCTTTTTTATTACAATTGGTGGTTGCCTTATTTTGGACTTTAACCCCTTCAACTGCAGTTCATCTAATTTTTTAAAATTCTATTTACTAAAAAGCAATACTATATGACTTTAATCCCTACTACCACAGGTGATTCTTACCTTCTTCTTCCATGTGTTGTTTTGTCCAAACTTGAAAAAGCAGCTTACAAACAGAGAGTGCTCCCGCCTTGCAGAACCGAAGTGTTAAGAAGAGCAATCTGAGTGGGTGTTGAACAGCAGCTTTCCTCCTCCCAGTACGAACACTCAATAAAGAAGCTTTAGAGACGCTTGCCTTTGAAAGTAATGATTAGAATTAACATGAAGAAAGAAAAGGGCAGCAGCAGCCGGCCTGGTAAAGGGTTGCCATGCAAATAGACAGGGAGTGGGAGGGTGCAGCAACAGGTTAGGATGCAGAGAAGATAGAAATCTGTAACATCATACCGGCGTGTTGGGGCGGAACATCACACATAGAACCTCAAAGACATCCCTATAAATTGGGAGTGGACTAGTAGGTTGCTAGGGAAAAGAAAAGGAATTGATAGCTTTCAATGCAAAGTGGAAAATAAAAGGTCAACTGAACTAGTCATTGAAGCTCCGCGGTTCAAAGGCCTTCGCCGTCTCTTATCTCCTCCGCCACAAGAGCCTGCAGGACAAAAGTGTCCATTTTTAAATGCGGTTCTGAATGAATCAAGCCAGCGAGTGCAAGGCCTCATCAGCTGTGTCCTAGAAGATCTAACAAATACAACTGTATGAGCAATTTTGCAGTATGAAGAGACACATTCTAAAGCTGTTGATGAAACAACGTTATGAGAGAACATCAATTCAGATTCACGGAACAAGAGTGTTGTTGTTTTTGTCATCCAAATACTTCTGCAGTGTTTTTGTTAGTATTTGAAACAGAGGAACATGCCATTTCAAAATATACAGATTATTTCCTGAAGCATGATAGTTTTGTAGATTGTTGGCCATTTTGTATTTCCCAAGAATGAAAGACTTGTGATTAACAACGCTTTTCCTTTCACTTTCAGATCTGCCGACAAGCCATGTGGTTTAACCCCATTTCCCATATAACACTGCTGATATTGTACGTAAACTGTTGCCTTGCTTAGCTGTACTTTACTTATATTTAGGCAACTTCAGCCCTGTTTTATCTGTGCTCACTGTCACATCAGGCAGACCTACAAAGCCTGCAGCTTGCTGCCTCAGCAGCTCAGTATATGAATGTTGCTGCGCTGGAGAAAACCTTTGTGAGCAGCAGAGGCAACTGGCATTATTAATGATTACCAAACTCATTTGAAAGCAACAACTACTACTATCACCGCTGTATTTAACCAAAACCCTACAAAATGTATTCTGGAAATGGTGCACAATTTTTTTTTAAATGATGTCCCCGAGAAGTTACTTTTGTTGTTGCTCTTAACTGGATTTAAGCTGTTTTGTTACTACTAGAGACATTTTTTGAAATAGTACAGCCCACTTCTGCACTTGATGGACACTTTTTTTTTTTTTTAAACAACAAAAAAACAGGTTTGTGATTCCGGATTAAAAGCAACATTGCACTGATGTACTCTGCTGGATGAGCCCACAGATTTAACAATTTAACACGGTAGCAACACAGGTCTGAATATGTGGATCAAAACCAGAGTCAGAAAGCCACCAACGACTTTCTCTTCTGTGAAAAAGAGTATAGGACTTCATAGTCATGGCTGGCAGAAAGCAAAAGGGTCTGGCAGAGTAGATAAGGGAGGCCAAATTCAGCTCCAGTCTGAGGTCTGGAGATGTTTTCTAAAAAATATCTTGATCATTTTGTTGAAGCGGTAAGGACTTAAAAGGTTGTATGCTTATTTACATTGTTTTTCTATACCATTAAAAATTTTGGAAATTAGGTGAAAAGCAACACCGGGTGATTTTATGTTAATTCCCCAGCAGTAGCACCGTCTGGTATCGAATTAAGTGTTACATTCAGTTTTCCTTGAAAAGAAAGTTTCAGAAACAGATTCTGCTATTGGCAATCCTAAATCAAACATAGCTATGAACATCCTAAAATACTGAAGGGGAGGCATCAGCTAAGTATTATAGCAGGTGAATAGCCAGTGAAGACATCATAGTTATGTTCCTCCTTAATTGGTTCATCATTTGCCATTAGCATTGCAGGTAATGAGGCAATAGCCCCTCCACACTGAGGAGCTACACCACAATAAAGTCATATTTTACATTCAGGAGTAAGCAGGTACTATTACAGCTAATGTCTTCACCATCTTGGCATTTTTAGAATAAATACAAAGTTATTCTTTAACTGAGTTAAGTTAACTGTTATTACTCATCTAAAACACACAGTGAAGATATTGTGTTAGAAATCTCACTTCCTGTGTGTGTATATTCAGGGCAACACTCTTAATAAACTGACAGTGGAATCAATGCCACGGCCATCTGCTCTGCTATTTAAGCATACAAGTGGCTTCCTGACTGCTCCCCAGGCACTGCACCGCGGCAGCCCACTGCTCCTAGTATGTATAGTTAAGGTTAACTTTGAATAGGATGGGTCAAATGCAGAGAAGGAATTTCCACAAGGGGATCAATAAAGGTTAGAAATTAATTAGAAATTAAAACCCTAAAGTCTCTTCCAGCCAGAGATATTTTAAATGTACCATGATTTTTCTGAACTCCATCTTCATTTCTGAATAAGCGTCACGCAACAGCAGCAGTTTGACGTGGCTTGATTTTCATGCCTTCTAGTAACATGGACTGCACACTGAAAAGCAACAAGAGGTGTTGATGATCGAGCAGTGAACTTTAATAAGTTACTCTCTAAACATCTGGTTTCCCACCTACCCCGAAGTGCTAAAAAAAAAGATGTAATTAAATTTATTAGATGTTGAGATGCCTAATTAGAGGCCATGTGCACAAACGTGATGATCAGCTGTTACTCTGATAGGTGAAAATGAGCATCTCCTTGCTAGTGAATGAGTCCTCTGGCACTGGAGATCGTTTCTGGGTAGGTAGTGGTGAAGCTCTTTGCAGCAACACTGACCTTTTCAATGAAATTATTACATTTTCCAATGGAAGTCTCCAATGTGCATAGGCAGATAGTTTTCAAGTGGAGTTATGGGCGAAAGAGTGCATTCACTTTGAGTTGTAGGTGGCAAAGCGCTGGTTCAGGGGGTTCTCTGGCGACTTAACCCACTCCTTCTTCAACTGTTGCTTCAGCTGCGACAGCCTCATGTTGGGGTTCTCCTTTTTTAGACGAGGCATGTTTACCTCCTCATAGGCAGTAAATGCCGCTTTCATCCTCCGCTCTGGGTGGCGGTCCAGGTCCTCAGGCCCCGTGCTGGGAAACAGGAAGATAGAATCAGTGATAACATTTGCTGTAATCATGGGGACAGCAGGATGTCACACACATGATCGGTACCTGAGCACAGCGATAGCATCTTCTATTGTTCTGGCTTCCACGGTTCCTTCCTCAGGGATGACTCTGTTCACGTTCTCCTCAAGTGGAGTCTCCAGGTGGCTCTTTTCTGTGGGAAGAAATTTAATATGACAAAGTTGGTGACATAGTTTGAGAAAATCCCTGAAACACTGCTGTTTGATTTTACCTGATCTTTACTGAAGTACTGCTTATTCTAACCAGCACATTCTTGTCAACATCTTCAACCTGAACGTTACCTTTTGGAATGAGCTGCTGCTGCTGTTGTTGTTGCAGCTCATTCTGAAGTGTCTCCTCAATCTGGGCCCGTGTCACTTTTCCACCAGTTACATCTTCCTTCTGGGCTTTTCCTTTGATCCTGGAACTCTCTTCATCCAGAAGTCGCTGGTTTTCCTTTTTCCTCTCAAGGAGTTCCATCCTCCTCTTCTCCTTGTCATCCTGCAACATTATAGTTTCATAAATAAGAGTTGCTTCTCGTTTGTGCTTAAACAATGAGTTATTTTGGCCACTACATGTAATGTGAGGAAATTACTTCACTATTCAAAAGGTTTCACTGATGCTTCCCTAAAATCATTAAGAATGAAGAATCATACATACAGCATTGTGTTGCAGATACTGACATTAAAAAGGACATGATAAAATCCCCCTACTGAGCCCTATAAAGACTGTTCACTGTAGTATTTACATTTCTATCTGCAAATGATGTAATGTTAGGTCGCGCTCAAACTCCAGCAGGGGAGTTAAACCCCTAGAAGCTCATCGCTTATTATCAAAATTAAATTTAAAAATATTAAATTTTTTTACCATGAAAAAAATCCCTTAGTGATTTAAAATGGCTTGACTGTAACTCTACACTCTTGCTAGCTTTACAATGAGTGGATCTACAAATATGCTGAACAGTTCCCACCTTTATCTCCTTAGGTTGCAGCTCGCCTTCAACTCTGCTCAAACTACGCTTCATAATGTCAAACAGTAATACTGGAGCAAAGCAACCGTACAGGTTGAAACTAGAGATCAATTCTGGATCTCTAATCACATGGAAAGCCCCACCCTGCAAGTTGACAGGATTGTTTCCTCAGATTTGTTATGTATTAAACCTTAGTGGTCTGAATCAGTGTTTTTAATTCTGTCAACAGTAAACTGCACTTTTGAGGCAGGAATGCTCAGTCATGGTGTCAACTGCTTTGTAAACACAATATTGACATGTTACCAACACATTGTAAAGCACCTTGGGTACCACTAAGGTAGAAAAAGGTACAATATAAGTGTTTTAAACATTTACCAAAGTTTAAAACTTGATTTTCATTGTAAGGGGTCTTTTACCATTTGTACAAATATCTGTCAGTATGGATCAACTTAGCTATGCTCATAAACTTGAACAGCTCACCTTTCTCTGCTCTTTTTTGAGTACATGTTTGTCAGTTTCCTGCCAGAGGGCATCCTCTTCCTCCTGCTTCTTGCGGGCGTCTGCCACTGCCTTGGCCTCAGCCTTGCGGGCTCTGGCTGTGGCCGCCTTGGAGTTCTCACCCTGGAACTTCTTTGGCATCCCAACAGCTGCTTTTTTAGCTGAAATAGACAAGAAAAGACATAAAATAATCAGAATAGCTTCACCAACAAGAAACTTTTTAAGACAGATATACAATACAGATACAGCTAACACGTCACCTAGAGCGTTATTTTAGTCAAAGAGATCATTTATGGGTTTAATGTGCAGTATTTATGTGATGTGATCTGTAGCTAGATCCGCAGCTAACTGACTGAAATAATAAAGAGCAAATACAGTAGCACCAACTATTATTGTTAGAGAGCTACCATAACTGGTTATATCGTAGATTAAAAATCGTCGGCCAGCAAACACGTCGGATACCAAACAGACAAGCCTGCAAATCTCTAAAATGTTAACAACTATTGCGTTTTGCTTGTCAGTGTAGCTAGTTAGCATTAGCTAGTCGCTGTTAGCCTGATAAACCAGACTGATTTGCCTGTAAACAAAAACAACCATGTCCCGTGCAACTCTACCGAAACTTAGCTAAGAGGATAATTGTCACGTCACATAAATGTTTCAGTATAAATGTGTTTTCGTACCAGTATGAGAGGAAAACCAGGCCCCTGGTAGACGACAGTTTACTGCTGTTTCGAAGAGGCATCTGCCACCTCCTCTCCAAAAGCAGCGCGCATTCTGATGACGTCACTTTTGTATTTACCATAAATCATCATCTTCATTTCATACTGCAGCACATTAAGTGTGAAATACTGTAGCTTTATTTTCACTGTAGTCTTTAGATCAATACCTCTTAGTGGTAAATCATGTAATTTATAGCTATCATCTGTCAACAAATGTTAGTTTTTATTATAACGTAATGTTACATCACTTAATTACTTAACATAACAAGGCACTACTGCTGCAGGAAATAACCGAGACAACAGACCGTGCTTTTGAAATTCATCTCTACTTGTGAGGACAGTTTGACTTACTGCAACCTGATCAGGAAGGCAGTTATTGCAGAGAATTTCAGTTTAATGAACTTTATATGCATCTATTATCCATGTATGAGTAATTTTTGTTAACATATTGAGCACATAAAGAGGACAAACCTACAAGTTTCTTTACTGCTAAAGAACATATAAACCTATAATCTCAGCACTGAGATGTACTTATCCAGTTGTGTTTCATCCTAAAATATAGTGACATATAAAGTATGATTGACTGACTCTAAGAACAAAGACGAGATATCAAAACTACATTTGTAATATTTTATTATGATAAACAGTTTACACAAACATTTAAGAATAGGATCTATATTGATGGTTTATGATACAAAAAAAAACATGGTTTCAGAAAATTGTTTATGAGAAGTAGTGAGATGGTCTAAATGTTGAAACAGCTGGAGGTCATGTGTATGTGCACGTCTTTATTCAGAAGTCATTGTCGCTTTCCTCCAGCAGAGGAGGTCTCATGCCTCCTCTGGGGGGACGAGGACCCCTGGACACTGGGCCCTCCAAACTGTCGTCCTCCAAATCTTTGCTCTCCTCCTCCTCTTCCTCGCCTTCCTCATCTTCCTCATCATCCTCGTCTACATCAATCTCGCTGTCTTCGGTCTGAAACAGTGGGCAAGCAGGGACACATAATAACCACAACAATTACAAGACGGTAGCAGTCAGTTTTCAGAGTCTAGTTCAACGATTAAATGTCTTACATTGCCATCCTGGGCAATTATTCATCACACAACGAAGAACCACAACAGGAATGGGCGTGTTTTCATTTAACTAAACATAGAAATGGCTAATTTCTCTCAACTACTTCAATGAGACAGGAGAATCTAATTACTGAATCACTTCTTTTCGCTAGTGAAAACATGCAGAGTCTACAACTGATGTAACAGGAAATCCTCGTACTGCAGCACTTCCATTTGGACTTGTAGTATCTGCCTAATATAAAGGAAAAATCCACCCTAAATTCCAACTTCAACGTTGTTAAAGACATATGACATATGTATACGAAAGTGAAAACGCAATGCAGATGAGAAGTAGATTTGTCTCCAGTTTCTCTGTCAGTCTTTTTTCACTTCCTCATTAGAAATTCGCAGAAAGGTTTTACACTGTACATGTACTGCACCACTGATATTATGCAAATACTCATACACTTGTATTTATTGTGTACTTTTTTTTTAATCTCCTTGCAGCTACTGGAGGAAACTGACAATGAGGTAAAACTATTGTCAAAGGTCTACAACCTGCATAAATGATCTCTATTGAGTCAGAGAATGTGAGAATGGATTTTTCCTTTAAATGCACAAAGGCACAAGGAGGAATAAGGAATAAGGGGTGAACTAGCTCCCGGTCCTGCACAAACCTTTCCTTTCCGCTGTTTTTTGGCAAGAGGGATTGACCTTCTGGAAACAGCTAAAAGGGCCTTAAACAACAAGTTGGAAACCAAAAGGGGTGAGATACTGATCAGAGATGGTGAACAGGATAGCTGGTCCAAAGTGACAAGTAAAAGTTTAACATCGAGTCATTTACAGTGAGCGCCGTTTAGGGCCAGCTGTAGCAAAACCAACAGAAAAAGCAGTTGTAGAACACAAAATGAGGACAGGAAGAAGAGAAGTAAGGACGTAATCTTTTATTGATTGATAAGATATTACTAACCTCATCACTGTCACCACCCTGCATGTTCCCAATGTAACGTGCTCCTCTCCCTACGTAAAAAAAAGAAAGCAATGGTGAAAGCATATGAAAGAAGGTTTGAGCATTATATGTTTGAGAACCAGGTCTAAACCAATCAAGATCATAGAAAATCAAAAAAGAACAGACAATATTCTGTCTATTCTTAACATTAGTCTTAGCTTGTGTTATGCAGCAATACATAGTTGATCATAACAAGGATGTAGCTATCTCCTCCTGCATACCTGCCATGATGCCGTTTCGTGTGGGTCGTGGTTTAGAAGGCCGACACTCTTCCATGTCGCTGTCTGAACCTTCGTCCTCTGGAACGTCCATGTCAGAGTCCTCATCTTTCACTGCAGAAAATAAAGTTTATAAAATCAGTATCTGAAACCCAAAAAGGGTTGAGATCATGTGATCTTAAAAAATGTTGTGTGTTTTGTCTCACAGGAACTCTTCATCAGCTCCCTCTCCTCCTCTCTCAGTTTGTGTTGCATTATCCTCAGGGTGTTTTCAGCGTCCTGCAGGGAAGACAATACAAGACGCTGAATGCAATATCCAAGTAATTTCAGTCTTAAAGCCAGTCTCTACACTCTTTTATCCAGGAGTGTCATAATCACAGACCAGTGAATGATGTTTTTACATAGAAAGGTACCAGAAGACATCATGAGTGCAGCTCCTTTTAGGTATGCTTACATGTTTTGGACATCTAGAAACACCTTGGTATAGAAATATAGATGCAGTTTAGACAATTTCAAACCATAAGAGAAGGATATATTACTCTCTTCTTAAGTGATTGTTATCCGTTATCTGTTCTTTTAAAATGCATATCTGCGGTACAAGCCTTTGGGTTATGCTGAACATTACCAAGATAAAGTGGCAATAAATTTAAGCAAAGGTATGTATGAATGTTAATTACCTACTAGTTTCACAGGAATAATCATTGTTCTACACACACCTCAAACCTCTCCTGCTCTAGTCTATGGTATTCATCCAGTTGAGACTCCAGGAAGCTGAGGTTCCTGAACTTCTCTACGTATGTGTCGTATTGTTTCTGCAGATCTTCCTCGATCTTCTCGTATTCATCCATGAACGCTGGCCTAAGAGATTAAGAGAGAAAGAACAAAAAAAATAGTTTGCAAGCACAGGCATACTTAATTGTCAGTTAAAGTTTTGTTTAAAGGCAGGAAAACAAACTTTAACATGTCTAAAAGTTTTAAAAAACTAGCTTGGTTTGAATGATACCATTTTGGCTAATAGTGGAAATAAATAAAATCTAAATATAAAACTCTTCCATTACTCTGTGCTTTGTTTTTACTTTTCCTATGGCAACAAGTAATAATTCCTGCCATTTTTCCTTTCTGCTGACAATCAGGTACAAACTGACCTGACACTCTGCAGGGTCTGGAGCCTCTTCCGATTCCTCTCCAGCTCCTGTTTCTTCTTTTCTATCTTGGCGTCCAGACTGGTCTCATCAGACACAACATTACTCAGCATGTCTTTGGTCTTTTCCACACTCTCCTTGAATTCAAAAGCACAGTAACAGATTAAGTGCTTAATATGTAAAATTAATTCCAATGCGAATTTTAATGGAGGAAAATGGGGAATGAAATGGAACCTGCCAGAATAAATACAGACCAAAACCTCCTTGATGGAAGCTCTCAGGGCCTTTTCAGTCTCATTGATCTCCAGAGGTCTGGCAATGGCTGCAGTTCTCATTTCCTGTGAGTGACATGAAAAAATACAAAAAAGTAATCTTCTGTCACAGATGTCTTTTCAGACAGGCTGTATTACAATTGTGCAGCTGCTCTCATCTGAGATCCACTGCAGAAAAACAAAGGAACTTCACGTTTCCAGCCTTATCAGAGGGCGAGTGGCAGTTTTTAGAAATAAGGTTGTTAAAGAATATCCCAAAAGTAAGAATGAGCAATTTCTCTTTAACATTAATAAATTCAAGAATTTAAATAATAATATATTTTGACCAAGATATTACTGTGTTTCTTAAAATCATGACGTCATATCTGTGTTTTCCCTCACCCTTAGGTCCACTTCCTTTCCCAATAAATCATATAGCGATGCTCCTTTGGACGTGACCTCGGATGCCAGCTGCCGAGCTGCTTTAAGATCTGAAATCTGAAGTGAAAACAAAGGGAAACTTCATCAGCAACACACTTTTCTCTTTTAGGTAGGCAAATGGCAAATTAAATAGAAAGTTGTGAAATCATACAAAGGAAACAACAAACATATCAAATAATATGAGTTGTTAAGTCAAACATATTGTATTGACTACACTGTTCTAATATGAGAGTCTATGTTCATGTGGGTGACCAACAAGTAATGCAACAAAAGACAGACAGGCAGACAGTAGGCTTTTTAAGCAGCGTCATTATAATCTGACAAAAGTACATCAAATAGTCTCTGATTATGGGTGATTCATCCAGAATCAGACACTATTTAATGTACAATATTGCAGATTCTGAATCAATGGCATGTGGTAAATGATAAATGGTAAATGGCCTGCACTTATATAGCGCCTTTTTCTACCTTAGTGGTACCAAAACACTTTGCAATGTGTTTCTCATTCACCCATTCACACACACACATTCACACACCAATGGCGACAGAGCTGCTGAGGTACTGCCATCCAAACATAGCCTCAAATTTCAATGTGCTGAAAGTGGGTCAACCGGCATTTTTTTATTATTACTATCTCAGAAAGTATTTCATATATCAAGCAAAGATTTCACAAATATCTTTATTTTTATTTTCAATTAATTTCTCACCGATGGCCATTATTTCTTCTAACTGTTTCTGGTCCTTGTAACACCCAGCGGGCTAATAATTATAAAGCTGTGATCCAAAATATGTGAATGAATACACATTTTAAACCTCTTCAGTCTCCAAACTACTGTTATGATCCATATTTTTTATGGTTACACTGGATATAATTTGGCCGTTCTCTCTTTTATGACGTCTTAATAAAGTTGTATTTTTTTTATTAAAGATTTATTTTTGGCCTTTTTATGCCTTTATTAGAGGACAGGACAGTGGATAGAGTTAGAAACGGGAGAGAGTGGGGAAGGACATGCGGTAAATTGCCGAGGTTGCACTCGAACCCGGCACAGCTGCTAAGCCTCTGCACGTGGGTCATGCGACATAACCGCTAGGCTATAGGGGACCGAAGTTGTGTTTTTTGATGTGGGCATAAACCTTGGTTACATAGACTACTCCTAAATGTTGTTGTAGTGTAATTTTGAAGAAGGGGATTGGGAATCATTGTGTACTAGTAGTCAGTGTTTTTCTTTTAATTCTAGACATAAAATTGAACAATAGAATCTTATTGATAGGACATATTATACCCCTGACAGGTTACATAAAATAAAGCCTCAATACTCCCAGTTTTGCCCAAAATGCAAATCGGGAATAGGAATGTTGGTGCATATGTTTTGGACTTGCCCTTGTCTTAATTCATATTGGGTGTCTATACTCAAAGTGCTTAATGATATTACAGGACTAACCATCCCGGCAGAGCCAAGAGTAACCCTCCTGGGCGACGCATCTACGATGAAAGTCAATAAAAACAGATTCATTAGAATAGCCCTCATCACAGCCAACAAATGTATAACTATGCATTGGAAAGATGTATTATCACCTACCTTTGCTAGATGGACGACTGAACTAGCACGGGAGCGTACCTATGTTCCCCGGGTCCTATGTTCACCGCTTTGTACGCGACCGGGGAACAAAGGACCCTTTTTAGGAAAAACGGGGAACATAGCTTCTGCAGGTCTAATTTATAGCCTCCGAGTCTCTCCTACTCAGGTGTGAAGCATCACTGCTAATGCCTCAGCTCCACCAATCAGCCTCCTGAAACAAAGGGAACAGCATACAGGACAGGGCCAACCCTGGGGCCGTCACATAAGCATGTCTATTCAACAGTTGGTACTGTTCCTAGCTTGATTTTTATTGACTATAAGTTTGTTTCCTAACTCTCTCTGCTATTTATTCCCTCCCTGCAACAGTCATGTTTGTTATTTTTGTTGTTGTTAGTTTATTTTATGATATACTGAAGGCTTGCATTTATTCTTACTTTTTTTTTTTTCTTTTTAAATTGGTACACACTCGGTAAGAATGTATGGTCGGACCTGTAGGGGTGGGTTGAGTGGGAGGAAGGGAGGGAGGGATGGGCTGATCTGGTATCTGTTATGTCTTTGTACATTGCCTTATCGTTCAGCTCTAGGGTTGTTATGTGAAAAAAAACAATGAAGATATTGTTTTAAAAAAAAAATGAATTGATTGAATCATTGACGTTGCACAGGTGAAGCAGGTATTGCTGTATCTTCTTATTGCTGCAACACAGATGCCGTTGCTGCAGTCTGCCTCTAGGTTGCAGTGTTGCATCATGATTTCAAGTTCAACCTTTTGAAGTTTGTGTTTCTTTTTTTTTCTTTTAACACTATTGCATTTTTCAGATTTTTCAAGTGTTCATCCACCTGGAAAATACTCATTCTGCAGACTGATGATCCGATCACTAATAGACTCTGTTATCAACACTCAAAACAAGTAAATTACAGTTTTGTCTCAATAGAAGACTTGAAAGCCACGAAACACCTTCAAAGTGAGGCTGGTGGCAGATAATCATTAAAGATGACACTCTGAATGACAAGAGGACGAACTGAAACGCTGCTGTGATGGGTTTTATTAATGCCTGCTATGTTTTTGATGTGGCCCAGAAGTTAATTTTAGTGGACTGCATCTTTAATTGACTTGAATAGCACTTTGTCGCTTGTGGAGATCACAGGGAGTTGGGTTCCCCAGACACAGATTTAGCTTAATCCTTGACTCAAAAGCATCTTCAGACTCGGTCTGTAATGGAAGGAAACTGAGTGTGGTTCATCAGAAAGGCTTGATGTATGAGAGACACTGGATGAAGAAGAACCACTGTTTAAAGCCTTTTAAAGTTTCACCTTTTTAGTCTGTATGAGTTCAGAAAAGCTTTGGCCACTTGACTCATAAAGTAGATTGTTAATTTTTTTTTTTCATGTTTCCGACTTGCTTATAAACATGATTTTGTTCGATGACTTTGGTACAGAAAATGAGAAAATGACTGCTTATGTTTGGGGTCGAGGCGTTTGGATTTTCACAACGCTCTTTGCCGATCAATGTTGAAACCACCTGCCTAATATTGTGTAGGTTCCTCTCATATATCCCTCATATACAGTAGCACTGGAACCAGCTCGGGGTAATACTGACAAGATGGCTCTGACCTCATGGGCCACCGACATGAGACCTCAGGTACCCCTTTTCCACCTAGTTCGGAGCCAGAGCCTGACTCAGCACCAGTTTTGTGTTTCCACCACCTAAGCACCGACTCCAGGTGCTAAAAACTGGAGGGTTATCATGACCAAAAGGGACACACAAGAGGTCATTAGTGTCCTTTTTCTCCAGGACGTCCCTGGTCCGATAGCAGATGTATTGGAATGACTCCTGGGACACACGGAAGTTTAGCACAAACTGTTGGAGCTGAAATCTGGTACAATTGTGTCCCACCAGTAGCTCGATCATGGATGTGTCCAGGCAACAGGCAACCTCTGCCTCACAATCAGCCTTAAGACCATCTATAGAGATAAACATAGATATTATCATCAACTTATTGTTTAACTGCTATGTAATGGATGCAAGCGTAGTCGTTTTACGGTGACGCAATGCCGTGGCTCCAACTTGACTCCTTGCCGATGGAAAAGCAAACAGGTTCTTAGGAGGAACGAGATTTGAACCAATTAGGCACCAGAACTAGGACCTGGTTCTTCTTGGTGGAAAAGGGGTAAGGGACTGTGGCAGTGCGACGCTGGTCAACACTTTGGGCTCTTGGTTGTTTTCCTCGAGCCATTACGGAGCAGTTTTTAAATATGTGGCAGGTACATTGATTCTTGCTGAGGGAGGCTGTGCTTGGTCTGCAATAATGTTTAGGTAGGTGGTATGTGATGGTATGAATGCAGGACCTGAGGTTTCCTGGAAGGACATTTTATTGTTAAGAGATGATCAATGTTCTGTCAGTGGTTTTAATGTTGTGGCTGATCAGTGCATGTATATCTGTGTGCGTCCAACTTGAACTGTTTTAGAACAGTCTATTCATTAGAGACCTCACAGGTAGTCTGTGCTCTGATTCAGTGGTTCTCAATCGGGGAGTCGCACAAGGACACAAAGCAAACCTGATTGGTCTCACGGTAAAATGTCACTTTTCGCTTTAAAAATAGACTTTGACAAACAATGTCACCACAAAGAGCACTGAGTTATTTTTTTAAATGTTAAGATTCAACTCATTTCATATACTGGAGATGATCACGCTATTCCTCAAAAGCTCCAGAACAGCTAGTAAATGGACCTTGAGGTGAGACTACGTGTAAAAAAAAAAAAAAAAGCATTGCCTAGATCAAATGTTTTTTATTTGATATTGCCGCATATTTTTACCTCTAAGAATTATTCATATAAACAAAGGGGAACAACAATCTCAGGTTGTGTGCATGCAACCAGCGACGAGGGGTTGATCTTAGTGCTACCTCATACATAACATACTGTATATTTCTTTGCCTGTGAAAAACAACACGTGCACATTCAGAGCCCATGCAACATAAAAAGCATAAAATATTTACGCTTCATGGCCGTTTCTGTATTGATCGCATGCTCAGATTGTTGCTGCATCGATACTTTTCTACATTTTGGGGTTTTTAGAACTTGAAAAATGTGTTTTGCAGGTTTTATTTTGGACAAATGCAGCATTGAGGTCCCAAAGCCAGTGTCAAGACCTGAGCCTCAAAATGTCCACCTGGTCTTTTTTTCTTATTTTGATTACAAAAAGGTAAGAAAATGTCCTGTGAGTGCTTGTGCCCATTTTTTCAGAAGAAACTTTCATTATGTGGCAGTTATTTACAATCTACTGCCTGTTATCAGAGTAATGATGTTTAGAGTGAATAAAAACACAGAAACGGATTTGATTTTAGTGTTTTAGTGGAAAAAAAAACTATGAGTGCTTGTGCCCATTTTTTTGTTGCACTTTACAGCCAATATGGTGTCATTACGGTAATTTTACGGTAATTTCATCCAGCGGATTCCTGGGGGGGCACGGATGAAATTACCGTAATGACTGTAGCGGCAATGTTGTTGCACTTTACAGCCAATATGGTGTCATTATGGTAATTTTACGGTAATTTCATCCAGCGGATTCCTGGGGGGGCATGAATGAAATTACCGTAATGACCGTAACGGCAATGTTGTTGCACTTTACAGCCAATATGGTGTCATTACGGTAATTTTACGGTTTCATTCGGGGCATGAACGTCGTTGCGCTTTACAGCCAATATGGTGTCATTACGGTAATTTTACGGTGATTTCATCCAGTGGATTCCTGGGGGGGCATGAATGAAATTACCGTAATGACACCATATTGGCTGTAAAGCGCAACGCCTCAGCTTTCAGAATCCGTTGGATTTTTTTCCGATAGCATAAACGGTGACATTTACGGTATTCCAAAGTGCGCTAGCCCAAACGTGTCGCCGATGACAAACTAGGACTTAAAGGGTTCAGTCTGTTCTAGTCTGTTTTTGTCTTTTTATGTGTGTAAAAAGGCATCAAGATATAATTCTGCAATGAAAATAAGGTTTCTAGATTTAAAGGATTCTTGGTGTTTTTTTTTCTTCAAGATTCTGGAAAACAACAGCAAAAACCTCTCAGGTACAGCAAAACATGCATCGCCTCATTAGAGCGTATTATCTGGGCCTTCGTGTTTCAGGGTCGGAGCAGGTTCGCCGTGAACCGGGTGCGAACACCGAGGTGCTTCCTGTACGACTGGAGTGACTGCGGAGCTGCTGAGGAGGCAAAAAAAGGTGAGACTGCATCTTTTCCAACACACTTACCTCTCTGTCTGCTCCAAGGACAGATGGCCAGACACGTCTCAGCCCAGACAGAAGAAGGAAAGAGAGGAATTCAATCACACACCACAGATGCCCCCCATCCCTTCCTCCCTCCCCCCAAACCCCATTTCCCAATATCTTCTCTCCCCTCCTCCCCCTCCTCCCCCTTTATCATTTTCTCTCATTCCTTTTCCATCTTTTTAAGTCGCTTCATTTCAGATGCATTCATACATTTCCAATATCTTTATGTATGAGTCTGT
>OMNN01099004.1:19435-52185 GCA_900302755.1 Chromis chromis | reverse complement strand
GCCCAGTCTTCACTGGTAATCTGGTTTAGCAACATGAATCTCTCCAAAATAAAGTTACAGCAAGAGCTGCTCAATTCAAGTAAAAAGTACAGTGGCCTCCCTCCCTCCCTGCCTCCCTTCCCTCCCTACGGTTCTGTGCTACCTGGTTGATCCTGCCAGTAGTTTGTCTCAAAGATTAAGCCATGCAAGTCTAAGTATACTCCGTTTACAGAAAAGTACGGAGACATCGCTGATTGGACGACGGCGCCGTTCGTCTTTTGAACCGGAAGTTACTCTGCCTGTAGCGCGTTTTTTCAAACATGAACGTTACCGGTGAACCAAACGGAGCTGCCGTTATCGGGGCATACATACGTATATTTTCGTATATTCTTGGATAGCGCCAGCTACGTTTGGGTCACCACCAGTAACGTTCATGTTTGAAAAAACGCGCTACAGGCAGAATATACTCCCGCATATACTCCCGTTACCATGACACCGCGACGCATCGACGCACGTTTTACGCGTCGACGTATTTTCGTAATCGATTACGTCGATTACGTCGACGAATCGCCCCACCCCTAAAAGGCACCTCAAGAAACTTGCATTTTCCAGAACAGCCACTTAACTTTCATAATTAACTCCGCCAATTAGGTTGTTTTTGCTGGCGTTTATCTGTCTGTTTGTTTGTTTGTTAGCAAGATAACTTGACAAGGAACAGACGATTAAATTTTGGTGATGTTCTGGATTACCATCTGGATCCAGGAAGAGCATCCATCTACAAAGCCGCGGGCCCTGGTTCGAATCCCGTCAGTGCCAATGAAACAAGCTTTGTAAGGGCGGCTGTGGCTCTGGTGGTAGAGCAGGTTGTTCAATGATTGTAAGGTTGGCGGTTCGATCCCCGGCCCCTCCACATGCCGAAGCGTCCTTGGGCAAGACACTGAACCCCAAATTGCCTCAGATGTACGTTGCTTTGGATAAAAGCATCTGCTAAATTGTAAATTGTAATTGTAAATCACAATATGGGTGGAAATGAGCTGCTTGGCAGAGGTCTGCCCTCTCCAAGTATTTATAATGCTGGTTCAAGTAGGTTTATGAATTACAAGAATGCTTTTTCTCTGCAATATTAATGCACATCTAATTTGTATCCACTGTTCTGGATGTTCTGCATGTGCAGCTCCTAACAATTGTGCTGCATTGTCTTGAATTTGATGAACCAAATCATATTCAGTGAGCAGATGGTGGGGAAAGCTGTGTGCAGTCCTTAAGACTGGAGCATTAAATAACTTGAATTTATGATTTATGAGAAAAGGGTCTTCTCTGGATAGCCAGATGATGAAAGCGTACTTTAGCTCATCTAATTGGTCTGTGGACATTCAACTGACCCACACACACACAAAAAAGGCTGGGAACCAATGAACAAGAGGATCAATATGGCCTCGACTATCAGCAGAAAGGGAAGAAAGGGACAATTGAATTAGTGTCATCTAGGCTATCTGTGCTTCTGTCATCAATAGAGATGTGACTATTAGAAAATGAGCATCGCCGTAAATTAGCAAATGACAGAAAACTGGAAAATCAGTAGCAGAGTATTAAGAGAGAGCAGAAAGGAATAAACATTTGAGAGATGAGATATACATTCCAGTCTTTAAATGGCAGGAAGCCAGTTAGCAAATCACAAAGCCGCAGTTTAGGACAGATGTTATACAGAGCTTCTGAGCCAGGGTTTAAACTCTCGTGCCAGTGGTTTTATAAATTCATGCCATCCTTCTTGTGTGACAGTCATGCTTTTGATGGTATCTCATGTGGTAATGCTCAATCATACGTTTTAAATCTATTACACGGTGAATATAATAATAATCTATCTTGGGGAAATTCCTTCTCTGCATTTGACCCATCCTATTCAAAGTTAACCTTAACTATACATGCTAGGAGCAGTGGGCTGCCACGGTGCAGTGCCCGGGGAGCAGTCAGGGGTTAAGGGCCTTGCTCAAGGGCCCACAGTGGTGGTGACTGGGAGAAGCGGTCGCTCTCACTTTCCTACCTCAACCTCTTGCCAGTCCAGGGGCTCAAACCGGCGACCCACCGGTTACAAGTTTGCTTTACAAACCACTAGGCCACCACTGCCCCATTATATTGACCTGAAGCTTAACTTATATTTGCAAATCACAACATCTTCCAGTAAAATTAGATATTTTTCATTCACTCATTTCATTCAGCCCTACTGGAAACATAAAGCAACAATAGCTGTCATCATGATCTGTCATCACTGTACTGCAGAAGCAATAGTAAACACTGTTACGTGCACCACAGCTGGGTGCAGTCCAAGAATAGACACAAATGTATTTCTGAGTAATAAAACATGCAACCCCTACAGATTGTCAATAATGGGGCGTGGAGGTTGCTGTAATCTGTTCAAGGATACCCTGAGCTGCAGCCTGTCCTTTAAAAACCCCTACCTCTTCCTCAGTTGCTATGGTAACCAGAGCGGTGGGTGACCGGTGCAAGCTGGGTGGATGGGTGATTTAATGTAAGCCCCTTCCAATGCACATTACCCTCCTTTTTAATCTCTTCTGGATGTTTATAAGGAAGAAAATAGGATTGTCTCTCTAATTCGGCGGACAAAAACAAATAGAAAACCCATTAAGGATTACAGGGTTAAAATCCAGCTTGCCATCGCTCAGAGGCACCATGAGAGAGACTAGCTGTCAGTCCTTTGTAATGCATCACACCGTATAGTCTTTACATGTGACGAGAGTGCAACCTGAGAAGGATGGGCAGCAGCAGGAAATGAGTGAGGAGAATGAGCAGACCCCCTCTCTGCTCAAGGTGACTTTCCTTTTCATTGACCTGATTATCTGCACTCCGCCCCCCCATCATGGAAAAAGTATGCCATCCTCTCTCTCTCACACTCACTTGACACTGATAATGGGCTGCGTTTCGCCAAACCAGAGAGAGGAGCTGGTGGGAGGCAGCAGCCTGTAGCCTCTGTGCACATATTTCTACCACCACCTCACTCTATCTCCAGAGCAGCCTTGTCATTACGGGGCATTCCCTGCATAAAGACGACAACTCTCCCACCACGAAATCAGCCCCAGGGCCCGATCGGAGCACCCTGTCATCCTCCCTTTCCCCTCCCCCCGTTTTCTGCACCAGCACCTCCTAATTAGACAGACGTGACACAATCACCTACGTATCGGTGAGAGGAATCCAGCTTGGGTTCTGGAGAGTGATAAAGCAAAACCAGCAGCCCCAACTCCCCTCAGACTGATAGCCTCCAACTATCTACCGGTCACATGCAGTCCACAACACACAGACATTCCAGTCCAGGCAGATAGCCGGCTCCTGCACTCCTTTTCCTTGCATTCATTTGATTATAGAGTAGAATAGGCAGATTCATTGAGCTCCTCTTACCCTGTCCAGGAGTGAGTTCGCCTCTGTCGTGCTGTGAGCATTCCCTTTATATCCTCAACTCACTGCAGTATCCAGCTTTCTGCACTGTCGACAGAAAAAGCTATGCTTGTACACGGCACGCAGCGGAGCATGTTCTGCGCAAGGTATGTAATCCACGCAGGTTCAGAGTCATCTGTCTAATAAGCACCTTCCCAGAGGCTGTCAAAATCAGCCGAGAGGAAAATCCCAGTTAGATGGAGGCTGTTTTTCTCTGACGGCTGGGGGGCAAACAAGGGATAAACTCGCCATGCAGAACAAGCCACTGTTTTGAAATCTTGCAAACAGCCAGCTGGCCGGCGAGTACTTCTCCTCCACGTATCCTCTACCCTCCCTAGCCTCCTGCTCTCTGCCTTTCTCTGCAGAAAGCCGTGGGGGCAGAGGGGACAGGCACAGATGTTACTGGCTCCAGGCCACACCCCTTTTCAACACTCCCTGTCCTAATAGGATGCAGCCGAACCGTGGCCGCCGCCCAGCTTGTTCCCTCCCCCCTACGCTGGCTTCGGACAACTTGTTTAGGGTTTGTTTGGAGAGCTGCAGGAAGAAAACAAAGCTTAGGTGTAAAACATGTATGGTGTAAATGTGGGTGTAAGAGGAAGAGTGATGGGAGGCAGTGATAGTGTGGCAAGGCTGCTGAAGGAATAAAGTAATTTCAAAGACATAAATCATGAAAGAAAACAAGAACTCAGCTATTTCCCACTTGAAATCCTCCTGTGTATAATAAAACACCTTTAGTACACTTATAAAAGTGCACAGAATTCATTCCAACAGTCTAGCAATGCTGAGACAACCACAGAAATATGGAAGAAAGGATTTTGTTTCTAAACAATCTCAGACACTCCCGCATGATTTACAGCACAAGCATCACTCCTGCATCTCAGCTAATTACTGACTCACACAATCCAGCATCCATAAACATTCCTTCATTGCAACACTGTGACATTTTTCGTGCGAACACCAAAGTAGTAAAATTGTGCAAGGAATTCAACTTTCTATGCAGGATACTAATCAGATTAGTACATCACAGTAATCCACCTTCAGAGTAAGATTTCACTTGAGAGAGTCAGTAATGCAATAATGGAAGAACTATTTCAGTCAGGTTAATTTCATAGAAGATTTCCAAGTATCAAGACAGATTAAGTGAATAAGTGAAGTCACACAAGGTTATTAACTTGGCAGAAACCCTTCACTAAGCTCCTCCTGTGCAATGTGCAATCTACACTTGTGCAATACGTTGTTGTCATCTATCTATCTATCTATCTATCTATCTATCTATCTATCTATCTATCTATCTATCTATAACACTGCTTAAACTCTTCCAATCAAGTAAGTTTTAGTGTGAAACTTAAAAATGTATTTAAAAAACTCCAGAGTCTAAATATACTATGAATATAGTGATTAGAAAGTGTAAAAGAACAAATGTTTTCATTAGGATGAACTTATGGACGAAAATAATTGATGTTTAAATACATCAACTGATCTCATGAATGGGAATAATGTTTTATTTTTAAAGGTCAGAGCCGGCCCTATTCAATGTGGCGCCCTAGGTGAGATTTCATATGGAGCACCCCTCTGTCAGTGATTCACATGGTGTAACAATGGCGTGGACGATTGACGCCCCAACCTGACACTGTCTTATGTACCATGAAGTGCTTTTAATTAACACACCCAGTTCACTGAACAACAGCAGGGAGCCATCAACCCCGCTACCCTTCTCACTCACAGTAGCAAAGACATTTATAACCCTGAACTCCCATGGTGCATTGCAGCATGACAGTTCAGTCCTGTGACTGGCTCTGTGATCGCTACAATACGCTTACAAAAGAAATCAAATAGCATTGTTTTGTAGTAATAATAATTGGGCATTGCTTTACATTTGAATCAATGTGAGCTTTTCCATTTTAAGAGTTAATAGTAATAACTAGTTTTAATATTGTAGCGATCGCAGAGGCGGTAGCAAGTACGGGACTGTGCATTATGGGAGTTCAGGGTTATTAATGTTGTCAGCACCATGAGTGTGGAGTGTAGCAGGGTTTATGGCTACCTGCCACTGGTCTAGAATTGTGTGTTCGATCTGAGGTGTGTTCCTGAGAGTCAAAACTAAATGAACCTGCTTCAGGTAGTGTGCAGAAAAAACATAACATCTGACTCAAATGTCTTCCTTCCCCGTTGCTCTGTTCAATTTAATAGCATTAAAGATGATTATTTTCCCGATTTTTTGGCACCCCCTGGAGGCCATGCCGCCCATAGCATTTGCCTATACTGCCTATTGGAAGGGCCGGCCCTGTTAAAGGTATATAGGACAATTTTAAAGAAAGTGATCAGGATCTTCACCAAGATTTAAGGGGTTGTTTAGGTGTGTCTGCCCCACTACTTCACCAAGTTTCAGGAAATTCAAAGTGGAAGTTTTTGCGTAATCTTGCAGACTGATGAATTGCACTGGAAACACACACAGAGGAACAAATCACGATGATTTCATGGCGTATCATTAATACTAATTACTATGTTGTTCTCTGCTCATAGGAAAGCTGAGACAATCAGACATGTTCTCATAAGAGAACAGAAGTCATCTAACTTATTCAGGCCCTGCAGGTTTCCGTGCAGGTGTTGGGTGTTGACAAAATAAGTGTCATCTATCAGTGATTCACTTCTTGTTCTTCTGAAGTGAGTCAAGCATCGCCGATGCGTTGACGTCACACTGCTCTTGTTGTATATTTTGTTATTTAACACTGTTCTGTCCAATCAGTGGAAGCAGAAAACGTGGCAGTGGAGTACGACATGCCCTGTAAGTGAAACTGTAACTGAGACTATCGATTTACTCTACTCGCCATGAAAATTCTGGGCTCAGACACTGGCTTGCCAAAAGGAAGTCACAAATCAAACTAAAAGAAAAATTAAAACCTTTTCCCTTAACAGCTGGGAGCAAGCACAAGAAGCATTGTTGCCTGTCTTCATGGCCTCTAAACCAGCCACATTCCACATGAGTATGCTGTTTGGAGAGCTTTTAAACGTCAATTTCCATGATTTCTGGGTTATTAAAAGTTCAAAGTCTTCCAACAGCTGCACTTTTGCTGCCATTTGGAGATGCCAACGTGTTAAGTTGCCTGCAGCTTTAACATTTCTGAACCACTTCCAAGTCACATGTTATGGCTAGCTGATTTAGTGCTCCATCCTCTGAAGAGCCGCAACTGCACAGATTTTATAATTCCACGTCTGAGTTTGCACAGTTGATCCGCAAAACTGGGCTGGTGTGAAACAGTTTATCTCCACAGGGCTGGAGCAACAGACGTCAGTGGCGAGCCGCGCCGGTGCAGTCATGAATGGATAACAGTGGAAGCTGGACAGTCCTGGGTAGCTGCCTCTGAAAAGAATGTCATGCAGCTGGAATAACAGACAGGTCCTGTTCCCATGGAGGGCTTCTGTTCTGGTGGGACGGATCTTCCGTGTCAATAAAAGCCAGGAGGACTGATGTTTGGTTGACCTTATGTGCACCAGGTACAGCAGATAATGTACAGGACACTGAGGACTTTGACAGTTTTCATGAGCAGTCATGCTGCCCTGCAATACTGTGTTGTATTAGATTAAGATTTGTAGTAAAATAATATGTCATTTTTCAGTCAGTGCAGAGTTTTCATGAACTCCACTTTATTCAGAGTTACAGTATCTGCTGTATTTAGGGAATCATAGGGTACCTCACGATACGTTACAATATCGATACATGGCTCAGAATATCAATAGTATCGCGATACATCGAAAATCGATATATTGCATGACAATCGCATAATTGTACATCATGTAATGGGCGGTGTGGAAGGAAGACACTTGAGCCAGAGCGTTTGTCTTCTATGCCCCCTTGCGGGTGCTTTTAGTTGCACCCTCAGTAGCTTGCCAATACATCAACAGTGGCAGGTAGCCATCAACCCCGCTACCCTTCTCACTCATGGTGCAAAAACATTAATAAAACCCCAAACCCCCATAATGCATTGCAGCACAACAGTCCCATACTAGCGATCACTACAATATCTATAACTGAAAAATACAATGTTGGTGGTGTTGCTTGTGTACTCTACTTTTGCGAGGCAGTTCTTGCATATGGCATAGTCTTTGTCCAGCTTGCTTGTTCCCTCAATGTTGCCAAAGCCCAAATGGGTCCACACTTTGGACGTAAATGTGGATGGGGCGTCTCTTACGGTAGCGTTGCTGCCTTCCATTATAGCTGTACAAACTCTTCTTCGGCCAATTCATTTCTGCTCAAGTCTCCCTCATTCATGTGAAAAACGCCACCGTGTGGAGTCATGAAGTAATGACGCTGGGGAAATGGCAGCTGGCAGGGGGATCTGGCAGGGTTTAGAGCACCTTATTAGAGCGCCTTATTATAATAATGAAAGTATCCATATGTGGCGCCAGCGTATCGATACTCATCGTGCAATGAGGGACGATATATCGCTGGATATTTTGTCCCACCCCTCGCTGTAATGTGAAAAAAGCAACACAATTTAAATCCAGGTTTTCTAACCTGTCAAAGTCTGTTTCCAACCTGTTTGCACTAAATTAGGATAATCACAAAAGAGGATGATTTGGAGGGAAGTGGGTCATAATTATCTTGAGTCCTATCCTGGATGAAATCTCAATCACCAGCACTCCAACAACCACCTATGTTTTTCCACTTGACACTCGCTAATATTGTTTTTCAAAGAGTTTCAGAATGTTCAGGATCATCTTACAGTAGGAGCAACCACGCTTGAATGACATAATACATGGCAGCCTCTTCATTCGAACTCTAGCTTGAGGCTTTTGGCTTTTACATCTTCACATTTGGCTAAAGTGCAAAACATACTGCACAACAGCAATGTCAGAAACTCAAGTCTAAAAAAACTGAGAGCATTTTTCTTTTTTTCCTGAACTTTTCTGTTAATTATTTAACATGCAAGGGCTGACAAAACTCAACTTTACCCTTTTTTATGGTATTTAATAGGCAATAATATAATTCTCTGTTGCTTTAGTATGGCCTTTTAGGCTTTTGTGTCACATGTAGACCTAGTCAACAGACCAGCAATACAAACAAATCATTACAATACACAGGATAACACAATGCAGCACAATATAATAACAATAATTATAATCCAAATCACTTTAGAGCACACCATTGACGACTCTGTAAACCTTGCTTTTAGGGCACTGTATTTCACAGACAAGGGTGAAGTGAAAAGCTGCTAAAGCTCTGAAATCCGTTTGCAGTCCATCACCAGTGAAACAAGGAAGCATGGAAATCTGATTGGCTGCAGATTGTAGAGGACCCTGACAAATTCAGCTGTGATTACAAGCTTGTTGACCGAGTTTCTCTGGTTATGGGAAATAAAAGGACTTTGGTAAAATGCTAATTGTTGGGCTTACAGTGTGAAACATGGGTTGGGTCTGCAGCTGCACACACAGGAGCTGATAGAAACCATAGAAAAGATCCAGAAAACCATGTCAGTGTGAGGACTTGAACCAAAAGTTCAGCTGCACACTAATGATAAGTATTTTCTGAGCTGAATCATGACTGACAGCGGCTAAATAAAAAACAGTTTCTCAAACTACTGCAATGGAATGTGTGAAGGGGGAACGTTATATTATGGCTCGTATCATGTGGTGGAAGGCTGCAGCGCTGCACCGTATACATATGTTTCGTTCAGGGTGGGGCTATATCCATAAATTCCAACCATGCAGCCCTTCCCTTGTAGGAGACCCCTAACGCTCACAAATTAAATGCCAGGATTAAAAAGGGTCCCACTGGTCTCTACCCACCCTCTGGAAAGCTTGTAATTATTCCCTGAACCAGGTCCATCCCAGAAGGGCCACACAACTTTCTGCATCCACTAATCTCTAGAACGTAGCCAAGCAACTGCAAACATGAAAAGGAAGTCCAAGTAAGGAAACAACACTTTACAGCTGAGAGGTTGAGGAAAGAGCAACAGCAGAAAGTGTGTTTAAAACAGGATCGATATGGTAAACTAGACAAGGTTAGAGTCGGGAGATAACATTAACAAAATGATAGGGATGGGTGTTTTCAGTTTCTAGGTTTTCTCTTATCGCACATAATCATACAAGACTGAGTTTCTATTTTCAGCAGCATTTTATAGCGCATTAAACCATTCTCATGGTCTTCAGGGCTGTCCCAAATAACCAACAGCTGCTTTCACAGGCCTGGTTCAGAGACTGGGCCTGTGAAGTATTGGAGCGTTTGGGGACACTGCAGTCGGGCTCCAACTTCTTTCTTTATTCCCTGAAGCTTTGGGTTACATTAATAGGCAGTTAGCACTAACATTATAGGCGAATCCGGCCGTATAGTCTCCGTGTGTGTGGTGAGTTCGTTAGTAGTATTGAAGTATTTTAGCAGTTAGCATTAGCATTAGCATATAGCAATTAGCTAAATGGTAGCATCAGCACTGGACACTACCTGGAGCATCTCCTAAACGGGCCTGGGTCAGTTGAACGTGGCAGTGCTGGTTGAATTAGCAGTTAGCATTAACAGTTAGCTAAATGGTAGCATCGGCACTGGTCACTACTGGTCACTACCTGGAGCATCTCCTAAACGGGCCTGGGTCAGTTGAACGTGGCAGTGCTGGTTGGCTTGTGTAGGAGCAGTGTGAACTGGCACTAGGGGTGGGTGACTCTGGGACACCACAGTTCACCTCCTAGCCTCCTGGAGGTGTTGTGGGACTAAGTAGGCGAAACACCGTTGAAGGGAGGTTTCCACCTGATGACCCCCAGAGACGTGTTAGGAATCACTGCTCACTGGCATGTATAAAGACAGATTAGGGATCCTAGGTCCTTCATTGAGTATGAATCCTCTCTTTTTGAGCACGTGTCTTGTGTTTAAATTAACTTTATATCCATAGCAATGGCATCCGTTACCTCTCTCTTTCTTTTCTCTGTTATCGGTTCTTTGAACTGTAGGGTCGGCTGTGTAGTTTTGACTGTTTGAATCACCATTTTTTAATGACTCTCTACATAGACAAAACCACCATTGCTGTTCACTGCTAGGGGGAAGAATGTCAGGTGCCCGAGGGTGGATGTATATACTTCCATATTTTAACAGTCAAATTAAAAAGCATAAATAACGTGCAAGAATGTGGTGACGACATGTATTTTGCAGTTTGCCTTTTTAGGCTTACATTTAGCAAAATAAATCTAATTGAAGATGACTATCTTAAGGTTATCTTAAAAATACCAAACAACTTTCCAAATAGTTAAATATTTTGGGTCCAATCCTCACAGTCTTTCTCATTCATCTGCATATGTGAAAAAAAAAAAAAAGAAATATAAGTTTTGGAAAAAGCTAAGTAGACCTTAAGTTTGACATTTTTTCACATTATCTTCAGATTCTAACCTCAAAACTTTTGAAGCAGTTTCCTTTCTTTTAGCAGCTGATTAACAATGACAAACCTCATCTTTAGAGTGGATATGAAGTTGAATAAATCAATATTTGATCATCTGTAATGTGTGTAGTAGTCATGCTACCTCTTTGACCCTCATATTGTAAAATGATCTCTTTATTTACAAGAAAACCTGGATAATTTACGGCTTCAATCATAAAAAAATCTTCCTGGACAAATTTTTTACGAACTGCTGCATAAATATTATGACATGAATGGCTACAGCTGCAGCGAGCGTGCATGTAACGGACTGACAGAATTTGAGGGTTAAAGGCTGTGGCTTAACTTGTTGATCCCTCCAGATGTAGGCCAGCTCACTGCCCTGACAAATCAGTGGTTAAGGTTTCAAGCAGAGAGATAAGAAAGAGACGGCACGGCATAATGCACTGAGTATTACAGTAGAGGTAGCACATACACAAACAAATAAACAAATCAAATAGAGTAATGTTAATCCAATATAATCCAATCAGCCTCCAGTCTGCTCTGAGGGTGAAGACAGTGTCAAAGCACTCCCTGTCTATTAGCTAATGTCACACACGAACGCACTGAGAATTAGTTCACCAGACTAAATCCATGTGAAAAGGTCTGAGGTCCCGGCCTCATCTTTGACCGCCAACACGGATGTGAGACTGGCTTATGGCCAGTCAAACGCATGACTGACTCACTGGCATAGAGGCAAAGTCTAAGGTGAAACCAAGTCTGCAGACACTGCACTGCCATCTTGCATGACAGAATGGCTGAGTTACAAGCTGCTTATCTCAAAGTGTGTCATAATCTCAGCGGAGAAAAACAACCTGAGACCAGAAGCTGGAAAAATATACGTTAAGAAGCAAGAGCTACACACCGCAAAAGAGAAATGAAATGACAGAGAAAAAGACGTTTGGGGACGTTAACAGGGACACCTGCTGTTTAACAGGACCGACCTGGCAGCTTCTGCCCTGTGGCGTCTCATCTATCAACCGCAAACTGCTGCGACACAAACATCACTGTTTTCAGGGCAGCAGTGAAGCTGAATGAGGAAACGTTGTGACTCTTTCTTGAGTAATTACTTATGTATAATATCCTAATAACTGAAAACTAATGGATAAAATGGCCTCAAATTACATTTTATTTTATCGTTAGACAAATGAAAAATGAACCAGTTGTTCTAATGCATCACCTTTAAGTCATAACACTGGTAGAAGTATAACAAGTTACATAACTGTGAGAATAGAAAGAAATATGGACGTGGACAATAGTCGCCACTTAAAGCTGAAATCCAATCACTCCAGAGGAACGTTTAGCTGTTGACGCAGCTGGTTTCATCTGACTACACGGGCTGTTTTGAGGGCTTTTCTACAGTAATGTTATCACACAGATATGTTATACTGTGGGAACCTCCTCGTAGTAGCAGCAGCCTTAAACCTTGTCCAAGGAAACCAGGACATCTTCTGTTCCTGGAGGGAAGAAGGTGGCTACTGTGACCATCTCTCAGATAAAGAGAAAACATGAAGAACCTGTCAATATACTGTTTCAGGAAATATGATGACAGAACGCTGTGATTCATTCTTTTGAGGTCTTGTGAAAGTAATTTGTAACAAGTCACAATGTGCTTCACAACAAAATCACAAAGATGCTTTTTTTTTTTTTTTTAAAACAATCACAAATTCTACTAATTCAATAAGAACGCGCATGACTGACATTACCGGCTCCTGAGATGCCATCTCAGTTAATAGGAAATTACATTAGCATGGTGAAAATACCAGTAACATCTCAGCTTAAGAGGTATACAAGTGACAGAGGAATCAGATAAACCAAACATTATGCAGAGGATTATCCTGAACAGAGACAGTGGCACTTTGTAAAGCCAGTTAACTCCATCTATGCTCTTCATCCTTGCCTCAGTGCTGCTGTGAACCTCTGATTTGATAAAGTTGTGTGGTCATGAATGAAAGAGCAATACGTGATATGGCCTAAACATATTTTCCTGCCCTTGCTCTTTTGCTGGAAAACTTGTCAGAACTTGTGCATTGCTTTCAGGAGGGCGGGGCAGCATTTTAAGTGCAGGATAAAGCATGCCGTGCTCTGGCACAGTCTGAATCTGATATCCGTCTGCTGTTTCAAAGCCTGTTACACATGCTTTGCTTTGTTTCTGAGGCAGAAACATGATGGCATCTGATGTATTCCAGTCAAAGAAGGCATGGTGCACAGTATATTCTGCAAATACACATTGTTTATCAAATAGTCCACTGAGTATATATATATATATATATATTCTTAAGGCTTCACATTAGACAACTATGATTTGTGAGGTCGTCACATTGGAGTTGCAGGAGTTTTATCTGACACAGACATCAAAACAAGCTTCATATTTTGAAAGAAGTCTGCACCCTTACAAATTCCAGCACTCTGACTCGGTCACCTTTTCCAGCTTTCCAGATCAATCCTTGACAGGGCACGACATAAAAGAAATGTTGTGAACTTTTGAAGAAATGCTCTTACATTTAAGCAACAACACTGTATTGTTGTGTGGCTCACTTTGATATGTTGAACACGTGTCAGCTTTCAGTGATTGAGCTGCTATTACAAGAAATTCAAGTAGCAACCTGAACTGATTGAATTTGCTGTCAGACAAAATGCTGGCATCCAACCAGCTGGAACCTCCCTTTCAGCATTAATAATTTAAAAACCAAAACTGCAAACTCATGCAAAATTCTAATTGCCAGCATCTCTGCTTTGGGAATTAACATTAATAATGTGACCTAGACAAAGGGGATGGAGGCGAGCATGGACTGAAACATGAATCCCTCCTGGCCTATAAAACCCCCCTCCCACACTCACAAGCCAACATTGTGGTTAAGGGACTCCCCCACACATGTGCACACACACACACACACACACACACACACACACACAGGACAGGACCCACATGCTCCCTTTGTTTGAACCACCATGGCTACACTCTTTCCACATCTTGCGGCGGAGGCACAAAAGTGATTAATTTTGATGCTCATTGTCATGATAATCTGCCTCATTTCTCTCTGTCTGGCAGGAGAACAGTCACTTTCTAACTTAGTTAACTACAACTAAAGGTTACTCTTGAGCACAGAAAATAAAGCGAGGCTATTAATTAAAAAAAACTACACAAACCGAGAAACAATTAAGTGACTCAAAACCTTCAGTCGGGACCAAAACCAAGAAAGTATAGCCTCTATAATGTGATATACTGTAAAAGCATGAGGCAATTACTCCAAATAACAGGCCCTCAACCAGGAAAGACTAGTTCCCTTAAATTGAAACGTCATTCTGTAATGTGGTCATATATTTCCTAAGGTAAACCATTTGTCATAGCTTAGATTTACTGTTTTACTTTCCACTACCTCACATTTGAAAGTGATATTGTAGTAATACTGGTGTGAAACTCAGTGTGTAAAACTATGTGCTGCACTTCCCACATCACAGGTACCATGATTATAAAGTCCTTACCTCTTTAACAGTCCTAAAAAGGAAACTATCTCTGCATCAGAAGTAGCACAGCTTGTACTGTGCTCTCAAGTGTACAACTGCAACAAGTTCAGATCGGCCCAAAATATAATTTCATAGGTCACCTAGTTCTAGTTATAGAACCACAAAACTCTACATCAAGGCTGGTTTCTCTGGAGGCGGGCTGCTATGTGGAGATAAGCCAATGCTGCAAAATCAGTGACTGGGATGGACTTTGAAAAAGCTCAGCTCACGTAATAATTACACTGCTTTCAATGGATGGAGGCTGTTGCAGCAACATGTTAGCTTTAACACCAGGCTCCAACAATGGCATCAGGTTGTTCAGATTTCAGATTGTTAATAATTACAGTGTAAAACCACAGGAAATAAAAGGTGACGCTGCGCAACATCTGCTGTGATTGTGACTGTTTATTATAGATCCAGCTCACATCATCTCGTGGCTGTGAAGTCTTTTTCATTGCCAATAAAACTGGGTAACGAGTGAATGACTTTCCATGAAGGACCCATTACTCACCAAGAGGTCTGAAGTCTGTCAGCCAGAAGCGCATTAATGAAAAATCTGCCACCACTGAGTGGCTGAGCTGGAAACAGGGTGGACTGCACTTTAACCTCTGAACAATCCCAAAGGTCAAGAGTCAACGGCCTTAGAAAGGGACAGGCGGTGTGCACTCATCGTGTGGGTGTCTAAACTCATCTGCTAGCGTACATGTTTAGCTGGTTTTTATGTTTTATGTGGCAGAAAAAAAGTACCAAAAAGGAGAAAAGCTTATATTTTTGCTTGGTTTTGAGTTAACAAGGCTTTCAGTAGCAGGGTCATGGAATATGTTGCATGTGTTTTGTTCCTAAATGATGACATTTTGCACATTCTTTCCAAGAAAGAAAGTAAAAACAAAGACAAATCAGTACATCAGCAGCTATAATCCAGGATTTTCTTCAGTAAATTGTTTAGCTGGGATGTAAGCCACCCAAATCCTAACATGTCTAATCTTGTGATCAATTTAGTTTGTAGCTGCAGCTCTAAACAATGCATATAATGGTTTTTCCCATCTGAAACAGCACCCCTGCTCTTTTACCCAAAGGGTTTATTTCACAGATATGTATGTGGTTTTTATTATGCTTGCAGAGGTGGTCTTTGTTCCAGGTGAGGTGCCTCTGCTATAAAGCACTCTTTGATCAGAGAGTCTTTTCTATTTTGATTTTCCTCTGCAGTAAATGCATTTTTAGCAGGTCTGCTCCGAGCTCAAGGCTAGGTGTTACACAAGCCTGGGTTTATGTACTCAGCTTTCAGAAATAACAACTATAACAAGTTGGCTGAGGTTTGCCAGCATGACCACAAATCAACAATCCTCAAAATGCGAGGTTGGGTCTCGGGTGTGGCCAACAATGGCTGCCACGGCCCAGCTGTCCCAACAGCGAGAACAAGTGCAAAGCCGGGCCAGACTGGGGGCAGGGTGTGGCATGGCAGGGGTGCCATGGTGACGGAGCAGGCTTCGGCAGAGAAGGGATGCTAAATGAAGCCATTGTCTGGCCCAAGTGAAGCACACCGCACAAAGAATGGCACATTCAAACAGTCATACAGGCCTATTGTTGTGACGGGCCAGCAAGCGCTGCAGGTCCACGTTTATCCCACAGGATCCACTGCACATCACAGACAGAGAGCTTCATCTCAGAACATGAAGCTCTGACACCAGCAGGACAAGATGTTATGATACTGACCTCGCAGAACCCTTCCCCCCAAACAACACTTGCTTCTTTCATCAATAAAGCTTGATGGACTAGACCACCCAAAAATAAACTGTGATACATCTGCTGTTGGCAAAATCATGGAGGGCACATTAAGCACAGACATGCATTTATGTGCTGTTTTCTTATTGCCCTTTTAATATTTTACTGTCTTTACTAAAGTTTTATCGTCCGCTTTTAATGTTTAATTTTTGTTTTTTAATGATTTGCATCTTCTAATGTTTTGTACAACACCTTGCATCTCTAGGTTTGAAAGGTGCAATAGAAATAAAGTTCATTATACGGATCAGCAAAGAACAAAAACACAGCATAATTAATTTGACAGACGACTCTCCTCTGCAGTACATCAAGTAGAAGCAATTAATCAACCCACAATAAGAAAATCAACAATTTTGATTATTATTACATTTTGATGATCAGCATTTCCAAATTGCATGCAAAGGTAATTTTCAATAAGTTCAGACTTTTTTTCTTCATCAGCAAGAAAATTATCAGCAAAATACCTGAAAATTAAACATTATTGTTTTTTGTTGTTGTTTTTTTTAAGATTTATTTTTGGCCTTTTATGCCTTTATTAGATAGGACAGTGGATAGAGACGGAAACGGGAGAGAGTGGGGAAGGACATGCAGTAAATGCCCGAGGTCGGAATCGAACCCGGGACAGCTGCTACGCCTTAGCACTTGGGTCACGCGACAGAACCATTAGGCTATCGGGGCGCCCTAAACATTATTGTTAATGGAGGACTAATGTGGAGTAGGTGTAGTGATGGAATTATCATATGCATTAGGGGTGTAACGGTACACAAAAATCATGGTTCGGTACTTCAGTACGCAAGTCACGGTACGGTATGGTACGGTTCTCAGTTAAGGGGAAAAATGAAAGAAAAAAAAAAACATTAGCATTAGCCATCCCATTCGCTAGTTATACAGACTAGGCTTATCATAGTTGTAGCGGACCTTCTCCGTCTCGCAGTTGCACAGTATTGCGGAACTAAAAACAAGTAGGAGTTTCCAGTGGACCACAGGATGTGACGGACCGTTTATTCTCCTGCCGGCGCTTCTGTGATAATCCATAGACATATATACATAGACGTCGCGTTGACTGCTGCTGCCGATTGGAGCAACGTGCCCACGCGGCGGCCATCTTGGTACAGTGCCACTTGCTCCTACAGTGCATTACGTCTCTAGAGGAATGACATGTTTGCACTATAAAAATGATCATAAATCCATATTTATTTATGATATTTTATCAAGAAACTGGATGGATATTTGGCTCATCCAGTTTAACACCTGACAAACGATATGCGTCATTACATTGTGGAATTAACATAAAATTACTGCCATGAAGCGTTTGAATCTGTGTTGTATTTTCAGTCATCTTACTGTTTTATACATTTTATTTAGTTTTGTCTTTTAGTCATTGTGTTTTTGTGTTTTTCTTTTTAACTGTACAACACTTAGGTTCAACTCCTCTTGCTTTTAAATGTGCTTTATAAAGCTGACTTTGAAGCAATGATGGCAAAAAAAATAAATTTAAGTATGCAAATTTCTATTGTCTCACGGTATTTATAATTATTCCTAACAACCCTTTCACAGAAGCAGTACAGAGAGTGACACATTAAGATGTGACACATGCAGCAAGAGTCACTTGAGTCAATTGTTCAACCAAGTCAAGTCACTCTGGTATGTATACTAACTGGATTTACTACCTTCTCCCTTACCTACTGTCACGTACATATGTCTCCTAACTATCCATCCACTAAATGCTTAACTAAAGTAATTACAGACATCAACACACAGTATGTTTTACAGTAACACCATCATTGAACATCATTCGTATCCCTAAAATAGCCCATGATACTAAAAAGAAAGCTGATATACAACTGACGTCTAAAATTAGGATGCACACTTTCATTATTCTTCCTGGGGAAACAGTCATTACAGGCCTGTGGTCCAACACCTGCCTCTGTACATTAACGCCACCACAACATGCAGAAACCACGCAGACATATGGTGGTGTTACGGGCTCAGCTGTGTTACAGCCACTCCTAAATGACATCCACCATTGAAAAAATGATTAGCCTGCACCTCCCCCCGTGTTGTCGGGGGTGTCGTTTACTCTTTCACTCTGTAGTGTTTAATGTAAGCTGTCCAGGGAGGCTGCCCGGCCCCCCTGCTGCACTGCCAGTCCTGCGAAACTTAACACTCAGTTCATTAACCCAGTTCCCCAGGTGTCTGTGTGTGCTGACAGACAGAGGAGCAGATGCAATACATTGCCACTGTTTATGGACTGGCACGTTTGATGTTGATGCTTTGCTCTGTGGAGCACAAACACACTGAAAGCGTTGCCAGTTCGTATTCAGGATGACTAATCTATCACCCTTCCCTCTTACTGAATATCAAATGCATGCTGGTGGTCTCAATGCCAGCTGTAGTGGTTTTCTATTGCCGTTCACTGACATGTTCTGATGCTAATGGACGGTGAAAGAGAAACTAGACTTTGATAAGTCTGAGTTCGATTCACCCACTTGAACGTTACTCGTGCTCAGCCTGATGTCAGAGTTTAGAATTGTTACCAATGAGGAAATGTACGGACAGAGCAGCTTATGTTGCATGCAACCTCCAGTGTGTTTGTGCTCCCACCGCCAGTGCCAACCGAAAGTGAGTCACAAAATTCTGTTTCCAACAGCACCACAGAGTATGTTTCTGTCTGTGACAACAGGAGGATGACATGAAACATCAACAACTGGCCAGTGCCAACAAAAATAACACGGCGGTGACTGTGGCTGAAGGCGGTGTCGATGTAATAATAATAATAATAACAATAACTTTTATTTGTATAGCGCCTTTCATACAAGGTTTGCAGCTCAAAGTGCTTTACAACAAAGAAACAACCACAATATTACAAGATAAGAACACTTAAAACATTGACAACAAAGACTTATATGTCTGGCCTATACCACCACACACGGCCCTACCATCACCTACCTCTGCCTCACACCAACTGTACCAACCCTGGTTTGGGTAGGGGGTAGAGGGTGCTGAAGGTGGAGGCCTAACCAACCCTAACCCACTGACTAGATTTTACTGCTTTGTCTGACATTTCCCTCACGTTCCTCCTTAACTTCTGCCCCTAAGTCTGCATATCTAAGTAAGTTAAAAGGCTATGGTAAAGAGATATGTTTTAAGCTTTCTTTTAAAAAGATCTAGTGATGTAGTGGAAGCAACACCATAATGTATCATAAATAATCAAAATATTATGAAAAAGTTGAGATATCAAAAATCGCAGGAGCTGCAACTTTTGGAGAAAGGTAAAAAGCGTCACGACATATTAAATGAAGCATTCATATTCTCCAGATGTAAGGGAACATGCTTGTTTGGTACAGATCACAGCATCATTTTTACATCGTTTTAGTGGAAAGGACATGAGAGACTATTGCACCTCTTTAAAATCATGACCTATATCACAATATCTGTCAAAATAATCACAATATGACTGTTTTTGCAAATCGTTCAGCCCTAGTGTTTATGATTGCTAAAAGGTGACTTCCATTACGACTAACAGCAACTAATAAACAACACTAAGCAACAAGCGCATCAAGGTACAACGTCTGTTCTGTTTGCTTATCAATCAGGCAAGAAGACGCATCAGCACTTCAGGCTGACAGTCCAATAAACAGGCTCTCGTGAGGATTCACTATAAAAAACAATAAATACTAAAACATTTAGACACACAGGACAGCGAGTCTAAACATGAAAACACCGAGCACTTTCTCATTATGAGCAGCATCAAACTGATTTATGGTTTAATTGGACTCTACAGGAAACCCGCTGCAAATCCACCAGTAGTCATGATGTATCCGTGATAAGTTAATACCACCCAACACTATCATAGCCTGTGGATACATGTTGGTCAGGCTCTAATGGAGAGGCTTGGCGTTTGGGAAAAAAACATGCAGTTACAACACAGGCCAGTCATCCTCAATGTGCACCTATTCAGAAAAACAACACACGTAATTCAAATGTCAGGGCCTGTCGATGCTGATCTGTAACCAGGCTACTCCCTGTCTGAGCATTAACGCTGTGGACAAAATAACAGCGTGGTACATCATGTAAGGCTTCTCCAGTGTTTACAGTGAAAACACGTCTGCAGATCACACCACAGCAGTAAGCCCTCTCACAAGGCAGGAGCCCATTACAAGCACAAGCAGGCCCCTCGATGATTTAGAGGACTTTAATTCTCGGGAATGTAAGCCTTTTCTGATAAGCGCCCAACTGGATGTAAGCCTACCAGTATAGTGATTATACCGTGATAATCTCTGTGTTGCGCTCTCTGATTGACCTGTAACTTCATGACTTTCAAAAGTGAGTAACTCCACTGGATACAAGTGAATGTTAACTTAGGACAGGTGACGTATCGTGTGTCTCAAAGCACCACAGGTCAGTCCTTTTATAAAGTGTAGTGTGGCAGCTGGAGCCTTTATGAGGGCCAAGACACTGTATATGGCCTCGATCAATCAATCAAGGATGGAAATGATGTAGTCCTGGAACAAGAGGGGAGATGTTTGTATTTTACATGCATATTTAGCCACTCAAGTCAAATCTCAATCCACTCAAAGGCAAGTTAAAGGCTATCACTCATTTCTGTGCCTGAAGATTACAGCCTTGATAAACTGGTTCACTCAAGACCACTGACAAGTTTACTTTTAACTCAATCAGTGCAAATCTTGATTGTTACAAGCAAATTTTAGGGCTCCTAATCAAAAATGTTTGTTTTTGTGATGCATTTTATCATTCAGGCTATTAAATATTGATATATGCATCTTCAAACATCTACTTTTGGCCTGAATATACTACAGAAACTGGGTCAAACAATTAATTATTTGCTAAAATTACTAGTTATAATCTCACATATTAAAATAAGACTAACCTAAAATCCAGTTTTGGTGAGACTGCACTGCAAATATTAGGTGAAACAACTAATTATGTGACAACATTACCATTTAGATCCGAGTTCCATGCTGTGAATGACAATAAAGCATCGTATTGTATCGTAGACTAGGGCTGAAAAATTAATTTAACTTGACTGCAGAACGTGCAATACTTAGATGTTCCCCCTAAGCCATGAAGGACTTTCCTGTTTCAGTTTAAGAGACTGTTTACAGAATTATGACTACTCTTTTATTTAACTTAACACAGTCACAGCTTGTGTGACTTGTTCTGTCTAAATTGCCATTCGAAACATGTAATAAATACACATTGGATGCACCTCTACGTTCTCATTTCTGCATTAACAGGTAATATTTTGATGGTATCTCATGTGAAAATGCTCCGTCACAAGGAAAATCTATTACACAGCGTACACTAAACTGAAATCTGACTTCAAATCATACCACAAATCACAATGCATGTCAGAAAAATCACAATTCAGACTCAGGAGGCTCCTAATTTTAACATTAGCCCCATATTCTTTCATACACGTGAACAACATTGTCCTGTGCACATCCAAGCCTTGAGCTAGGTCACTTTTCCAGGAATCTACAATATAACTACAGGAGGATTTAACTATAAGAATGGCTGTAATGGCTTTTCAACTCCTCCTCTGTTTGCTGGGAGAACCCCATGACATTTAGGGTCCCTAAAAGTCTCTTGACCACAGTTTAGACAGTCCTTTGCAAAAGTAGCTTTTAAGCTAATGTGTGCATGTTAGTTCACAACACATACAAAACAAACACAGTGTGTAAAATAGATGCAAATATCGACCCGCTGCTGCCTCTCCACTCCTGTCTACACCAAGTTTCACTCACTAAAGATGAGTAAAGTCAAACACAGTTAGCAGCTTTATGATTAAACCCTGAAAACTCAACAAAACAGCGTGAATAAACTCTCTAACGTTAATGACGGCTGTTGTATTATCTGGCCACACCGGTCCGGAGGTCATCACCGCAGCCAAACGGCCCCGGTGCGGTTACCTCAGTCGGGTATTGTTACGGTGAGAGTTCGTATCGTTGAGACGGTAACGTGCTTACCTCGTCCCGTTGACCATTCCCCCCGGTAACCGTGTCCGCAACTTCATCAGGAGAGAAAAGTAAAGCAGCAGAAAACACAGTCCAGACGGCGGAGAGATGATTCAACCGACTGGTTGGTCCGGGCTGCTCGTGAGGTCATCGGTTTACTCGAGCAGGTAATGCGCATGCGTCGTTGCGAGTGACTCCAGTGCTTCATGGGAGTTGTAGTCCAGGACGTAAACAACGCGTTTCACACCAACCCCAGAAATACCGCTGTCATATTTAATGTGTATGTGACCAGAGCTGGCTGTACATGCTTTCAAGATGTGAATTTTTAAATAGGCAGGGGTTATATATTAAAATCTTGCCTTTAGTCCTGAAGTGTCAATTTAAAAAAGTTATAAAGACATCCCTTAGGACAAAAATGTCAGCGCCGTCAACACATAAAAATATTATTGGCTATAATAATAATATTTTCCACTTTCACAGACTAAAATGCTTAACCAGCATTAGCTCCAAACATAACAACCAAATATTCATTCAATGATGTCCCACATGGTGAAAATCCATTTTTATTGTGTTTTATAGTTGTTATAAACTTGCAAGTGTAAACTATAGTTTGCAAAGCTGTAAAGATATAAAGACGTTCACTTCTGCCATTCCTAAAGCCACCCATAGCCTTCCAGTTTTACATTCCAGTGAGAATTTGACCTGAGTGCTATGTATCACCACAAACCATTAGTCGTCTAGTTCAAACTTTGTATAACCCTGACCTCTCACTGCCTGCTGTTTGCCAGATGAACCATTCAGAAAGAGCAGCTGCCTCGCAGTCCACCAGTTTCATTTGCTTTCTAGAGATGCCTCTGGCTGAGACTCTAAAATGTCTCAGCCACGACAAAAGTTACCTAACCCTAACCCTAACCCCCGGACTGGCAAGAGGATAACGTGGGAAAGTGAGAGCGACCACCACTGTGGACCCTTGAGCAAGGCCCTTAACCCTTGACTGCTCCCTGGGTGCTGCACCGCGGCAGCCCACTGCTCCTAGTATGTATAGTTAAGGTTAACTTTGAATAGGATGGGTCAAATGCAGAGAAGGAATTTCCTAAAGGGTATCAGTAAAGGTTAGAATATAATAAGAATATAGAATATATATAAATAGGTATACAGTATATATTAACCCATTCATTGTTATGAGATGAAAGCTTTTCCTACTGTTAGGTCAAAACGTGGAAAATCTGAAAAAAACATTGTTGTTGGAAATTTATAAAGCAAGTAATTAAGTTTAACCAGAGCTTTAAAAAGGAGTAGAATGTCTCCATCTGGTGACTAAACAAGTAGAAACATTCAGCCTCAGATAGGTTGGTATACTAAATGTTTAATATTTACCACAGACCTGACTGTAAAAACAGTAACACTGAGAATCTGCTCAGGCAAAATACTGTGTGCAGTTTTTAAAATGAAAATCATAATGATTATTTTAGACATTGCATTTCAATGTGAAAGATTGTCGAGAATTTCCCTTGGGATTAATAAAATCTTGTCTTATGGAAGTCGAATGGAAATGATGTGGGTACTGTGCTCAATGTATTAAAAACTATATAGCTATCTGTACTATCTGACTGGTGCCATGGTGCTTTAATACTCCACATTCTCCTCTTGTGTCTCAACAGACACAGTAAACTCCTCCTCCCTCATCCCATCACCTACATACCAGTGAACTAAGGCCCACTAAGCAAACACCAGATTAAACTTGTCATCAAGCCTCTGCAGCAGCAGTGGTGTTGCTCTACATGCACACTGGACATTGGCCAGGTCTCCACCCGGCTGGTTGTTAATTCCGACCTTAAAACCAGCGGGACATCAGGAAACAAATTGGATGATGCTCTTGGTTTTAGCGGTGGTGATGGCAGCATGGACCTCTTTGGGCACTACCAGGTCATGTATTTGCTGTGGCAAGGGTTGCATGTTACCATCTGATTGGATGGTACAAAGCAGGGTGTTGGTGATTTTAGCCCCTGCTAATGTCTCACAGTAAGAGCAGAGGTGACAGGGGTAAAGGTGGCCAGAGGGAAGTAGAAAAACAAAAACCCTGAATACCAGAGCAACGGTCAGCTTGAGGACAGCGAGAGAGACTCTGACCAAATAAAATATGCAATAATATAGTTTAGATGATGGTGCTTAGGTAGTAAGGGGCTGATTCATTTGTTAGTAATTATAACACAGCAACTAAAAATGACTTTTTGTCCCCAACCTTTGTCCTTGCAGCCATCAGGTACGACAACGCCTCGGTCTAGGCCAGAGGCTCATGACCTGGATGCTGACTACCACACTTCAGTGACTCAACTGTGCAATAATCTGAGCACTCCTTCTGCATACTTATTTTTGAAATTTTATTTTTATATTGTATTTATCCTTTTTAATACTCTATTCTATTTTTTCTTGCACCTTAACTTGGTTTTTGCACGCTTTCTTCCCTTACCTGTCATATGTGTAAGCTACTGGATGCCTTGAATTTCACCAAGGGGATGAATAAAGTATCTATCTAGCTACCCATCTACTTACCTACAATCTACCTACAATGCTCTGCTCAAAAAATGCACAAACCAATGCACCAAAAAGACATCCTGGATACTGACCTCATGCTAAAATAAACAGAAGATCAAGTCAAAGCGTATTTCATAATAACTCCTATAGTCACAGTGAACTTAGTGGGTCAACGCTGTGCTTGTTTATGCCAGACTTTCTTTAGTAATAACTGCACAGCTGACATGGCAACCCTTGCAGAGTCAACCAGCAGTGTCCAATAAACATTAATTCTATTAACTAGCCATAAACAGCTAAATAATTTTTTGCTGTTTGGTGAAATTAAACCTATTGTTTATCTGTAGCATTACACAGAAACCACTCTGTTGGCTTGCCTGCTGCTTGTAAGTAACCTTGTTTGGAAAAAGCTTCATCGTCTGCATGGGAACTCAAACATGGATAAATTTAGCCAATATAGCGGAGGTGAATGGAACAGCATCAAAAAATATATTTTAAAAATTCACCTGCAGCCCATCTTTCTAGAGATAATGTCTGCTTTACTGTGGCTAATAGCAGCTGGATAGCTCAGTGACTAACACCCCTGACCTTGGCATGGGAGACCAGTGGTTCAAATCCTGGTCAGGGCACAGGTATCCAGTGAAGACCCTTAGGCAAGGTCCTTAATGCTGCCCCGCCTACCTACCTATGTACATCACTTTGGACAAAAGTGTCTGCTAAATGAAATTGTAGAATTGTAATAGGCGCACTTTGTAAGCAGTTTTAGTGACACTATACTCTACTGGGGAGTTACAAAAAGTCTTAACTGTGTGATAATTGTAACAGGGACACTTTCAAAAAGTAACAGAATTTTATCTTTGTCAATATATGGAAAAAGTTAAAGCATAACTATCTACAAACAGGGATAGAGACCACAAGGAGAAGGAAAGTGAACCTGTTGCTATATGCCACTATCAGGGTAATGATGTTTCCCTCTAGTGGCAAATAGATGAACTGCATGTGTATTGAGAGTTGATGCAATGTATAAATGCTGCTCGTCACTTCTCTGATACATCATTTATTTATTGTTCATCAAAGCTCCTGGGTTCATTAGAAAAGAAGGAACTCCTGCACCAATTTCACCCACCAGTTTGTAAATTCTATCCATCATCAGGGTCAGGGTTGTTGGCAGCATCCTCCTCGCTTAGTGATGCAACAGCTGAAGGCAGCTTGGATTTGATGGACTGGCAGAAGTCACAACAGAACTTCTGTTGGCTTAAAGCTGACCTGTGTGGCCAGTGTGTTTAAATACCCCAACAGTGGGTCTGTAATGCACACAGTAAGTGGTATTTACATGTATAGATGCCGTGTTCATTTCAACTCCCAATCGTCGGATAAATGGGATTATGTCAATTTTAAGTGTTGATTCCCCAAATGAGAACAAATTGCATTCAGTAATTAGGTTTGATTGACCAATAGAGATGTAACAATCATGCTTTCTACTCCAAATTGGGTTTCCAATTGCAAAATTGAATCTATAACCATAAGTGACTAAGTATCGGCATCAATATTGCAGTTATGAAATATTGAAATGACAACTGAAGAAAGAGCGCATAGCCAAGCAGAAAGCATTAGAAAATAATAAACTGAAGTTAAAACTTAAAAACAACAAATAATAGCCTCCATCAGAAACTGAAACAGAAGCTGTATGAACTCTTAGCTCATAAAGCTGAAGGAGCTTTATGCTTTACAAGTCAAAAATACCATGAAGTGGTAAGTAAAGCAAGTAGTTTATTGGCTTTTCAGCTACGTAAAGCTCAAAACAAGAAGGATAATTATTAGAATGGTACACCCAAATCTGAAAGTAATTATGGCACAACCAAAGGATATAGCAGAGGCATTTGCAGGTTCTTCAAATGATCTATGAATGATGCTAGTCCAGAGTCAGTCTCAGTGGAAAGCAAAGAAGAGATTGCAATTCTTTTTCAAGAAAGGTGAATATTACAGAGGAGATAACAACCAGGCTTTAAATTAAAACAGAAAGGTTTATGGATACACTTGCATCACTTGTAAATAGTAAACCAGAACTAAGATGAAATGTGTCGGCAGCACCGTGTTGGTCCTGAGATTAAGTGTTTCAGTGGAGTTTGTCACATCTGTAGAAAACCAAGTGTAACATTAAAAACTTACTTAGCAGCTAGGAGAACCAAAGACAGATTATTTTGTGCATATGGAGGTTATTACAACTAATGAGTGCTAACTTTGTTTAATGGGCTAAACAAAGTTAGTGACATGGTTTGGCAGATGTTTCTTTTTAAATGCAGTGTCTAGATTGTGTTTAGATTGCTACTTTTTCTTCTTGCCATGTGGTCTTCTAAAAAACAACACACAGATTTTTACCAGATGACAGAAATCTTCAGAAAATTGTGACGTTGGAAGTGAGATTCAAATGAGAATATCTGGAATGGTTAAAAAACCTGCTTTGGAATGAAAACAGCAAAAACAAACCTGATAACATCACCAAGAGTTAGCATCTTAGCTAATTCTTGATTTAGCAGTTTTAGCTGATTCTTGCTCGTCTCAACAGCGTTTTCCCACTGCCTACTGCTTTCAAAACATAGGTAAGGGATCTTTTAAATGTGTATCTTTACAGACACAACATGGAAACCTTTTTTGGTAAATCAAAATACTGTTCGTTACCCATTTCCATGACAGCATTTTTTGAGAAACTGCAGCATGTAACCTGATAATTTCAGGTATAACGAGAAAACCAGGAGCATAAACTCTGCATAAATATTTGTGTTGCTCATTGAAACAGTGTTTTGACACAGTTTGACACACCTTCAAATCACATATTACAGAAAAAAATGGATTATTGTCCAAAGGCTCGCTTATAATTTATTAATGTTCTTGCCACACATCCACAATAATCCTGCATCCAGATTCTGAACAGATGACACTTGAATGAAAAACCACTTCTTGCAATGATGTTCGTGAAATGCAATTCATGACAATGCGTGAGCTGTCAATTCATATTCACCTTTTCTTTAATACACTGGGATTATTTTTTTTTGACTGGCCTGTGTGTCGTTAATACTGAGGATTTACAACATTGGCTATTTCCCCCTCCAAAATCCATTTACTGCTCCAGACTTTAAGCTCCTGGGACCTATTAATCAATCCTGATAGCAGCAAATCAATTGATTATCTCACTCCTCAACAATTCTGCAAGATCTTAGGGAGGAATAAAATTAAAATATATTCATCTTTGGTGGTTAGGCTACAGCCAAAGCACATTTGTCTGCATTTTTTTCCACGGGGTTCAAATTGGCCTTAAAAAAATACCTAATGTCCAAATACTCAAGTTACATTTCACTGACAAAAATCAGCAACTTCTCACCATTAAAGATGAATTTCCAGTTACCATATGGTGTCATGTAAACCAGTGCCACTGCAGACCTCATTAGGGAGATGAAGATGGCTGAAGAAGTGCGAACACTGCGAGGAATACTGAGACAGGGGTTAGTGTCTGATTCTTCAGATTGATGTCTGTTACAGAGCTGGCACTGAGTTGGGGGTTTAAAATCAAGTCAATAACAGAGCGGCGGGTTGAAAGGTGGGTTTGGGGGGGAGGTGGGGTTCAAGATGGAGTCATTTAAGAGACTTTGGAGTGCTTGTGTTTCACTGTGTGTTTGTCTCCGTGTGTGCGGATGTAAGTATGTGTGTGTCGGAGTGTCGTGCCCACTGCTTCAGAGAAAAAGGATTTTTGTGAGAAGCACAAGGCCGGGGGAAGTTATGGCCACGGGGAGAAGATGGAGCACCAGGCTCCTTTGTTGTTCTCTGCTCTCGGTTGTGTCACTAGTCCAGCTGGAGGGAGACACTACGCCAGGGAGCGCTGACGAGGTTTGATTCTAGGATAGAGCTGCAAAGAGAACAAAGAGAAATGTTTTAAATTACTAATGTGTTTGGTGTAATGTAGTTCGTCATTGAAATCACCTCCTAGTTCTTGTTAAACATCGTTATAGCTTTGCATTATGTATTTTATTTCCAAAGCCTTATCTAAAGCCTGCATACCCCATTATTCGAGGGAGGCAATAAACTGGATTCACTGACTTACTAATATTATCTGCTCCCAACAAATTTATTCATCCCTAATAATTCATTGTTTATCAGAATCTTAACAAACTTTATAGAGAAGAGCAACAACAACCAATGTTATCTAAGCAGAAACTCAAAGAGCCAATCAGCCCCGGAGTAAAGTCAGCGAGTTGAGTGTTATTAGCAAGTGACACTGTTATTTAAGGTGGTAACTAATGATTTGTTTTCTTTGTACATTAGTTTTGGATTTATTTCTCAAACGTAAAACAGGCTTAAACTTTCATACAGAGACCTAAAGAGTGCCCTACTGTCTTTATTCAGAATAAATAAACCAGAAATAATATAGCAGTGAATTGATTAAAACTGGACAAATGTGACAAATAATGTTTTTGTCGTTACCCCCAGCAGGTTGCGGGGCACGTAGCCCTCATTGTCCTCAAGTCGCGCCCACCACCACTCTGTTTCACTGTCGTCCTGTCGTCGCAGAATGGTGATGGCGTCCCCCTCGCTGAACGACAGCTCGTCCTGATTCTGGGCTTCATAATTCCACAGAGTGTACACCGTCCCTTTGTTCATGACGCCCAGCTTCTCCTGAACACCTGCATGAGAAAGTCAAATGCAGACTGTCAATATTACTTTTGAATGGATGACATCATTAAGTTTAAGGAAAAAGCTTTTTTTTTTTTCATATTACACAAAGTTGCCTAATAGCATGGGAGCTAAGTGTTTGTACAAATTTCAGTGATTCGACTGAAGGAGTTGTTTGGATGATGACAATTTGACATTTTTGTGCCTGAAATGGGATTGAAGGATTATTAGAAAGAATACAGAGAAGGAGGGTCACAAAATCAAGGAAGTAAGTAAGGGAAAAGACAAAACATATACCTATTGTGATGACTGTATAAAAACCAACTACTGTCTATTGTATTAATACTACATGTAGGGTGCTTTTTGGGCTATATAAATATATGTACAGCTATATTCTTGCTATGCAACAGTTAAAAAAATACCCAAGAATAATTTATGTTATTTATATATTTATATATTTATCTGTTTCGCATCTAAAATAGCCAGAGCTATAAGCCATGTGATTAGTGTGTTTTTCTCACCGTATAGAAACTGGGAACATTGGATGTAGCCCTCTTCCATTTCCTCGCATTTATCTGCCGCAGTCTCCACATCGCTAATGGTGCTGGCGAAGATAGCGGCCCCTGACTCAACCAACAACTTGCAGAGATGAACACTGTTGCAGGACGCGGCACAGTGAAGAGGAGTCCTGTTCAAGCAAACATTAACACAAACAGTTAATGAACACATAAAAGATCATGTATAGCAAACTGAACAATATGTCATCACCCTGTGTCAGGCTCACCATCCATCACTGTCTGCAGCATTGACGTTCACACCGAAATCCAGCAGGAACTTAACTATGTGGTGATGTCCTGCACACACTGCATTGTGCAAGGGTGTGATGCCCTCGTCATTGGGAGTGCTAGGATTCTCCACCTGGAAAAAAGAACAAGCCGCATGAATAGATGAGTGTTTACACTGCATGCAAATATAAATAAATTAAAGTCTACTCACACTGTAAGGACATACCTCATAGATAATCCTCTGGACCAGGTCAAACTCTCCTTCCAACGAGGCATCCAGCAGAAGGGCCAAAGGGTTGAACTTCACTCTAAAACCGTGACCGGTGCGCTCAGAGTTGGGCTTTTTTAGATTTGTGCGCTTCTCCTGTATTAGAAGATAGAGGAAGCATGAGTTAGAGTTATATTTACTAAAAATACATATCTTTAAAAGCAGGAAAAGTCTGTATGTGTCTTTCTCACCAGTGGTTGTGAGACCGCTGTGCCGCTCTCTTCTGGAGTGGTGACCTCCAGTACAGGGCTGGGCAGTGATGCCTCAGAGCCTCCCACATTGTTGTTGTTGTCGTCCTCTGGTTCTTCTGCTTCATCGGGATCCACCATTCCCTCTGGTGGTGACGGCAATGGCTCGTTGTCATTAGCATCAGTAGTGCTAGGTGTCGCCTCAGAGCCCTGCTCCTCCTCCCCTGGTGGTGGCGCTAGCGCCGTCTCAGACAGGAGGTTTCCATTGTCTGTATCAGCCAGCGAGTCGCCTCCCAGATATCCAGGAGGATGAGCTGGTTGATAAAATGGTGTTCCATTACCTGCGCCATTACCACCTCCTGGTCCACTGACTCCATTTCCCTCTATGCCACCTGCTAGAGTGTTAAATCTCTGGTAGAGCAGTTTCTGGATGTTGGGTCCGCTGGGGCCCTCTGGTTCTGTGATAGAGCTGCGCTTCTTGAGTGGTCTCGGCGCATTGGCCAGCTTTTTACGGAGCACTTCAAGGTCGGCGTCACTTTGGTAGCGCAGCGGGGAATGTACCATGGGTGTTAGCTTAGTAGGGCTGAGCGGTCGTGGGATGTTCTCCACGCTGGGAGGGGGCGCTGAAGGCTCCAGGTGATGGAAGCTGTCGTGATCATCAAACTCTCCGTCGAAACCATCCTCACTGGGGTGGAGCAACGGGAAGGCCCCTCCTGCATGGACGAAAGGCAGGGGCGAGGGGGGAGTCGAGCTGGAGGGGAGAACAGGCTTCCCATATACTAGAGGCAAACAGACAAGGTAGAATTAAAGTTGGAGGCATTGGCATCATCATTATTATCATTAATAATTAACATGTAGATTATTTTTCAGATTATTATGTATAATAATCAACCAGACAGTTGGTAGTCTAAAAAGTTCAACTTGAATATCACAGTACACCAGAGCTCAAAGTGATATTCTGAAAATCGTCCAAAACCTACAAGTATTCAATTTATAATAATACAAATCTGAAAAAAACAGAAGAGTATCATATTTCAAGCTGCAACAGGCTAATGTTTGATGTTCTTTCTTGACAAAAGATTCACAGAAAGTCAAAATTGGACCCTCTCTTAAAGCCCAGCTCTTACCTGCTTTGAGAGCAGGCTTGAGTGGCTGGCTCTTTGGCGCCGCCTGCTGGAGGTACATGTGATAGATGGAGCTGGAGTTCATGGTGGGTGGGCCCTTCCTGGGCGACTGAGGCCGCGACCCTCTGTCTGGGATGAAGGGGCGCACTGCCACAGCCGGCGGAGGATCCAGTCGCTCACTCAGCCCGGGAGGGAAAAGCGGTGCATTAGGCTGGAAGGTGGGACTCGGTGGCACTGAGATACGCTGCTGGATCTGCTGGGAGGACGAGCCTGTGGAGGGGGGGACGCGGGGCCAAGCGGGAGCTGGAGGGTTTGGGAGCGGGCGAGGAGGAGGAGGAGGTGCATCTTTGCGGCGCTCCAAGGAGCTGGCTGAGTTTGCGGAGGTGAGGTGGGATCCATACGGTGGCGGCTGTGGCTTGGTTATGGCAGGCGAGGACACAGCCATTTTGGAGTCTAGCACCTGTGAAGAGAATGAAATCACACACTAAGGTTGATTCTTTGCACTGAAATATTTCTTTTTAAGCAACCACAATAAATCAGCTTTAACCTGGAAGTAGAATTGTAAGATGTTTTAATTGAGGAGACAGTACATTAAATGTGATATCTATACAAAAATGATGATTTTTGTTTCAATTACAGTAGTTTATAAGAAAGAGGACAAACCTTTTCTGCACTTGAAGCAACGGGGGAGCCTGAGGGAGGGCTCTTGCCCTGGGTATCAGTCCCTGAGTCTCTTCTCTCAGGAGGCTTTAGAGTTGTGCTGGTCTTGCCTAGAGTAGGCCAACCAGTATCATTAGCTAGGGCACAAACAGGACACAGTAAGGGTGATGCAAAAGAACAAAAAGATCATATTCAATGACTGAGGTGGTGTGAGACTATTTTTACAACTCAGGGTAGTGAGGTAGGTCTAAATGGTAGCGCTTACTTATTATTTCAGATGTGTTTTTTTGTATGATTCACCACAGTGTGTGAAATATTAGTGATGGCATTTCAAGAGCATGAGTATATGGAACATCTTACACATAAAACATCTGTACCATTTTGACCTTGAATTGGTATTAAATAGAGGGTTCAGGATTTTGAGAAGCCTATCCTATTAAC
>OMNN01099004.1:0-11555 GCA_900302755.1 Chromis chromis | reverse complement strand
CATATCTGTGTTTTTACAGTAAACAACATGAGTAAGTGTTGGACGATACATACAGGGTTATAATGTACTTATGCTGTTTTAGGATCACAGATTGTGTTGAACATTTGCATAACGTTAAGTTCAATTAAGTCTAATATTTAGACTTATGATAAGGGGCTGCACGGGGGCTCAGTGGTTAGCACCGTTGCCTCACAGCTAGAAGATCCCTGGTTCGTGTCCCGGTTAGGACGCCTGGGATCTTTCTGCGTAGAGTTTTCATGTTCTCCTTGTGCAGCGTGGGTTTTCACTCCGGCTAACTCCCACAGTCCAAAAACATGCAAAGGTTAATCGATTATTCTAAATTGTCCGTAGGTGTGAATGAGAGTGTGCTTGGTTGTTTGTCCTGTGTGTGGCCCTGCTGGCGACCTGTCCAGGGTGTCCCCTGCCTTTGCAGGGTCGCGGGGGGGCTGGAGCCTATCCCAGCCGACTTAGGGCGGAGGATTGAGCGGTGTATAGATAATAGATATAATAAATGCATTTTATTCTACTCTATTCTAAGTCCATCCATCCATCCATTAAGTTAATTTAATAACAAGTTAATGTGTTACTTTCTTTTTTAAGGCCTCGTATTTTGTTTAAATACACATGCATGTGTACTGATGGCATCAAAATAAAGATATGTGTTAATTGTGGCATCTGTACCATCAGCACTGATATTCCTCTTCTTCTCAATAGTTAACAAAGTCAGCTCTCAGTTGTCAAATATGAAAATGAAGACATGCTCTCATTCCATGGTGGGAAATCTTGTATTCATCTGTAAAACGCAACAAGCTGTTCTTGCTTTGTTTTACTGAATGCAAATGAACATCCTGGACAAAAACAATGATGCCTGGCATTCGTCAAACACGAGGTGGTACGAGAATAGATTCCAAGGATCAGATTGTGCAACCACTTCCATATTGTCCGTGAATGAGTCCCAGAATGTTGTAATAAAACACGCAACTTTAAAACTGTGGCAGGCAGTGGGCGTCAGTGGGCAAAAATTCAATAATGACCTTCCAGCGTAATGTAATTTAAGTGCTTTGAGAGGTAACTGGGCCTCTGCACCTCCTCTTGGTTCTGTTTTCAGGCTGTAGAAAATCTAACCCATAAAAGGAGACTTTGTTCAATCATAACACCTCTTAACCTTAGCTAGGGTCGACAATGCATTTCTCATTGTGCCATCCACACACGCAATTACAAACCAATGGTGGAAGAGCTGCTATGGCATGCCATCAAGTGCACCTTGGGGTTAAATGCCTTGCCTTTGCCATGTGGAGGGGCTGAAGATTGAACCCAACAACTCTGTGATTAATGGACGACCGGCTCTACCAAAAAATTTGATTCAGTGGCAGAGAATCCTGCAGGAAAAGTTGCTCTTCCAGCACTGGCAACATCTGCCTGCACTGTAAATCAGCCAAACAAAAGCAAGATGGATTTATCTAAAGGGAAATCTAAAAGAAAGTCTGACAATAAACACAACTTAATACATGTCAGTATTGGCAGAAGCTTTCCAGAGTTGGAGAGAACTTCATGATTGCACAGATCTTAGGGTTAGTTTGGACCTTTTGAAGAGGGGTGTATGAGGTATTTATGCATAGTTATTAGTGTATTTGCTACAGTAGATGGTCAGAAAAGCCCAGAGTGTGGAAAAGAACACCGCAGTACTGGTGCAGAGCTTCAGTAATGCACTGCTGTGGACAGTGGCAGCAGGAGAAATTATTTAACTCACTAAATTTTCCATATTTTTGCTGGCAGATGGCCTTTTCTAACATCCTCAGTGTTAAGCATTCTCTTTAAAGCCACCGGACTCCTTTGACAAAAACAGCAATTTTAATCATGCAAAACAAGCAAGTTAGTGGTGTGACACACATCGGGTACCATGGGTGTTGTTCTGTGACCTTGGTGTTCCACACTAATGAGCTAAAACACCAAAGTCACCCAATAACCTAAACAAACTAACCCATCGAGGCAGCAGTAGACTCCTGCGTGTTGAAAGAATACTCATCATTTTGTATGTAGTTTCCCTGGTAAGCCCTGTGTCCCACAAGCACTTTGTTTCAGGTTTGGGATGTGAGTAAACACATAAGAATGCTGTCATGCCTTTATTTCATCCTTTTGCTTTTCATTTTAGTGCTAAAAAAAAGGTACCACTTTATTTATAAAGCTTGCTTAATTCCATCAATACCACAGCTTTTCTTACATGTTACACTTTTCTTCCCCCTGCCAGAAAAGTTCTTTTACAGGCAGATATAAATCCACAAAAATACCATGCATACAACTTGGGAAACCCTGATGACTTTACTAGTGACTTTATCTCAAAGAATGTCAGCAAAGATACATGTTAAGTAAGGGTGTTAGCCCAAGTAGATTATACTCTGTGAAGGGTGTGAAGGGTCTTTAGGTCTCAGAGGACTGCACTGGAAATGACATATTGGCAACATGAAAGAAAAGTCAAGGAAAGCATAAGTCTGATGAAGAGCATGTCATATTTACATGTTTGCTGATAAACCCAAAGTAGGAACATCTAGAGAAAACCTGTAGCAATGAGTCTTGCATGTCCTTTTAAGTATGGAACCAACTGAATGTTTTAATGGATGGACATCAGTGATGTTTCCAGATTTCAGTGCAGAAATTTTCTATTTTTGCATATTTCTCACAATTAAATGTTCCGGATCCTCAAACTAATATTTATATTTATTAAATATTAGACAGAGATAACTCACAAAACACAAAATGCAATTTTTAAATTATGGTTTATTTGAAGAATCATTGAAATCACTAAACCTAACTGGTTGGGCCTCCCTTGGCAGCAACAACTGTAGTTAAATGTTTGTGATAGCTTGTGATCAGTCTTTTACATCGCCATGGATGAATTTTGAACCACTCTTTTCTGCAGAATAGTAAATAATAGCATAATAGCAAAGCAGCCCCAAACCATCACACTACCACCACCATGTTTCACTGTTGGTATGATGTCCTTCTTGTGGAATGCAGTATTAGCTTTACACCAGATGTAACGAGATCCAAGTCTTCCAAAAAAGTTCCACCTTTGACTCATCAGTCCACAGAGTGTTATTCCAAAAGTCTTGGGGCTCGTCTAGATATATATTTATTTTTTTGCAAATGCCAGATGAACCTTTATGTTCTTTATGGTCAGTAGTGGTTTGATCCTTCAACTCTCCCATGGATGCCATTTTCTCCCAGTGTCTTCCTTATTGTGGAATCATGTAGACAGACCTTAACTGAGGCCAGTGAGGTCTGCAAATCTTTTGATGTTCGTCTGGGTTCTTTTGTGACCTCCTGGATTAGATATCGATACGCTCTAGGAGAAATGTTGGTCGACACTGGTTCATCACTGGTCCATGTTTTCTCAATTTGTGGATAATGTCTCTCACCTTGGTTCTCTGGAGTCCCAGAGCCTTAGCAATGGCTTTGTAACCCTTTCCAGACTGAAAAATGTCAAGGACTTGTCTGTTCTTGAATCTCTTTAGCTTTTTGAGACCCTTTAGCTACTTCACAATACCAGACAGGTTCTATTTAGTGAGGTTTAGATTCCACAAGCCTGGCAGTAATCATATGTGGGTGTGGCTGGAGAGATTGAACCTAATTGCCAAATGAATTGGGTCTATTGGTAGGCAAAAAAGTAAGTAAAGTTCTGTAAGGGGGCAAAGATAACCCAAGAAAACACAAAATGCTACCAATCTATTTGTCACATGTAAATGTTTCAGATCATCAAACTAATTTTAATGTAAGACAAATACTTTTTCACTATATATCTTATCTTATATTATCTTATCTCCTAGTGTGTTGCATACATGTATAAAAAGAAGAGTTGTATGGATTTTCATTCTAGCCTGACTGAGGAAGCTCAGATGGTAAAAAAAAAAAGTCACTCCAAAAGGGTTCACATGATATTCGTGTGAAGGTCTGAAAGACAGGTTCAAGAAGCAGGTGTCCAATTGGTCTTCTTCCTGTTGTTTCGTCTGTTGTTATTGTCTCCCCCTACCAGCTATGGTTCGGATTAGCATAACTGACAGGCTTGTTTACATCCGCTGTAATTAAACCGGGTGCTGTAAGCCATGAGTCATGGCTCCATCTGCACCATGTCATCAAATGAGAGACTGAGCTGCCTAGAGTGAGGAGAGAGAGACAGAGGGAGGCGGTGAGGAAACGAAGGGGAAGATAAGAACATCATGGTCAGAGCAATGATCTCAACTAAACTGAACTCACACATAAATAAATGTGATAATCAAACCAGCCTTCCTCTTGTACCTGATTTACCACCATGTTTTAAAGCTCCCTTTATCCCCCAGACATCATTCATGAGAGCAAAAGTTATTTGCTTGATTGACTTACTCATGAATAAAGTCAAATAAATGAACATTAAACAGTAAAAACAGGATAGCGCTCCAACTGGTTCATCCCAGTGGAGCTTTTTTTTTAGCATAAGCACATTAATATTTATCCCTGGGATGTTAAACATTTGGTCAATCTAAATTCCATTTATTTTGTTTTACTGGTGTCAAGATACATTTACAGTTTCCTAATATTAGGTTACTTGTGGCCCAAAAGTTTAAAAACTGAAAAAAGCAGCATCTGTTTCTGGCAAGCCATTACTCCAAAACTCCACTGAACTCACTGTTGACAGTTTTCACAGCGACTCTTTCTCCAGTAGTAAGCAGTTCCAGTGAAAACTGTCCACAGCCATGTCTGTGGATTATCTACAATAACCGGGACAAGGATTCTGGAAGAACACCGTGTTACTGAATGTCTAAAAAGTCTTTTTTTGTGAGCGCAAAATAATTAATTCTATGCATCCTCATTGTTTTGGGGTGATGGCAGAAAGATCACACACAAAGTATTCTAAAGCTATCTGTTGTAGATATACGTCCATATTAAATTTTGTTTTATTTTTTGTTTGTTTGTTGTTGTTTTTTTTGTTTCTTCCTATGGAGTTCTACTTTTCATAATTGCAGACTCTTTGCTTTTAAGTGTTGAGATGTCATCCCAGTATCTATTAGCTCACTTCCTGGAAGGCCTTTTATAGACATTATTGCTATATAAAAAGAAAGTCACAACAGCAATTTGGAAGGAAATGTATTAAATTTAAAGCTGTTAAATGTTTATACTGTGGTGCTGGCAACACATTTGTTTCCTTCAAAAAAAGATTCTCTGGTAGACTATAGCCTTTTTACCTTTCAGTGGCAGCACTTGGTTAAAGTTAGCAATAGACTGTGAGGCTCTGGTGTTTTTTGTTGCCTGAACCTAACCACAGATGGGTTGCCTTTATTTTCTCCTCCTCCTCCTCCTCCTCCTCAGCTCCTCCACTACACCCTCCACCATCCCTCCCTCTTTATGTCTCTGCCGTAGACTACAGGTAATTCTTGCGTCTCGCTCCTTGTTGTTGCTATTATCTGCTTTATTGAGCAGAGTGTCCACTGTGCACAATTCACAGTCATTTCCATAAAGCAGAGGAAAGGTTGGAGATATTAGAGGAGCAGCAAATGAGTCATGACTTAGGAGGGGAGAGAGGATGTTGGGCCTTGAGGGTATACCAGAACTCTACTTTCCCCTCAGTCCACTTGCCTTTCTTGTTCCGTAGCGTCTACGCTGCAGGACGTATGTATGTATGTAAGTTCTCTCTCTGTCCTCCCGTCTTCATCTGCCTCACCCTCCTTCTCTCCTATTCCACCTACCCCCTCGTTCTCTTCCACCTCATCCTCCTCTCTACCTCTGCATTGCAAACTCCAACATTAAATTGTGATAGATGAAGAGCGGAGGGCATTCATACAAATCAATGACTTTAGTGTATGTGTCATTAGCCTGCACCACGCAGCCAGCGGTCAGCGTCATAAATCACACCATGATCGGCTGTCTGCTGTCCCGCGCCACAGCTGCGCAAACTGCATGCATTAGCCCACACCGGCGTACCAACCCGAGCTGCTTACTTTAAACAAGTATTAAGGTAAAGAGGAAGGAGAGGTCCTCTGTGGAGCTTCCAGATAACATGGGGTCTGTAGCGACTCGTGAACTACAGCTGATGACTCAGCTGCACTGCATTATGTGCACCACAGCAGCCGTGTAATGATGTTGTTTATGAGCGAGTGCTTGTGTTTATTTTGGAGAGTAATCAGGGTAGAATTGCAGAAGATGGGCAATCATGTGCATTGTGGCTCAAATAGAAATGTAAACTTATGCATAAGGCCTCACTTAAAGGGAACATACAGATGTACATGGCAGCACAACAAGAAGAATATCCACATGATTATAGATTGAACAGGCTGAATAGACCAATGTTAAGTACAGATGTGTGTCAGTATTGGGAGTGAAGTTATGGAATGGACTTGATGATGAAGAGAAAATGTGTTATTCTATGTTAATTTTCAAGAAGACTTTAAAAACTAGTATAATACAAGGCTACAGAAATTTGATTTGATGTTAACATTTTGTGCTGATTTGATTTCTTGATTTAATTTTATTCTTGATTTCTTTACAAATTGTTATGTAATTGATCTACCAGCGCTTTTTGATTTAGGATTTGATTAATCCTATCGGAGTACAAGATAAAATAACAAATATAAGCCACTGGGCTTCAGCCTACTCCTTTTTCGGTTACTGTATGACATATTTATTTTCATGTGAAATAACAATGTGTTGTTGTTGACCGAAATAAACCATTCATTCATTCATTCATTCATTCAATAGACAATAACAGATTCTAGGAGAATGTATAAAGGGATAAAAGTGAATACTTTTCCAAACTACTGCAAAACTCTTGCAGCTAAAGGACGATTATGTCACAATACTGGGAAATATTTCAACAAATAGAAACATTAAAAATCCAGTAAATAAACCTTTAAGATGGACGGGAGCCAACGTGTTACCACAAAGGACTACAGCTTACCAATAATCTATTAAAAAAAAGAAAAAAAGAAATGAATAAATACTACAGCCTGAGTTTGACTGTAATGTAATAAGCTACAACAGCTGCCTCATGCTGACTTCTCTCCGGGAGGCCTCCCCAAACTCAAAAGTTTGAGTTCACGGCAAGAAGATTGTGGCTAAAGGCATCATTAATCAAGGGTAGTGCTCAATTAATCAAAAGAGGAGAGTCCTAGTCCCGCGACCTTGCTATCCAAACCAGAACCTGGATGTCAATACTAGCCTCAGGGAAGCAGCCAGCCAGAACCACTGCTCCAGTCCCAGTCAATAGAGAAGCCCGGAGATCAAGCTGTCCTCCCACACTATTGTCCAGGGGTAACAGTGACTGTCGCCGTCCACGGGAGAAAACACCTCAGCCCGGCTGAAGATACACAGAATGCCAGAGGTGGAGCTGCTGTTTGTTTGCAGTGGAATATTCAGAGTGCTGCTTATAAGAGACAAACTTTTTGTGACTGTCTCCTTTCTTTTCCTTTGATGAAGTACTGGCTGCAGGAGGTTGTCAGAAGTTAAAAACAGAAACATAATGAGGTAATTATCTGATACTGCAGGATACAAGTTGTGCTCAAAACAGTTTATGTGGAACAATGTTTAATATAGTGATGTTAAAGTGAAGGGGGCTATGTTAAAGCAGACCCCTACCTATAACACATGACTGATTATGAGAAACAGACAGTAGTCATCTGGCCTGTATTTATTTAGGAGATGTTCATTTTTACACTTCAAACAGCTGCCTTTCTGTGTCTTTTAAGTTAATGCATTAAGAAGAAAAAATAAAGTTTGTTTACTCGAGCCTAAATAAATAAAATACACCAGCTCTGCAGAATAACTCGCCAAGTGCATCTCGTGGGAGACACTCTGCATTTCATCTAAAGAAATTAAAAATAATAATCTATTTATGAACAAAGACAAGACTTGTTCTTCCTCTCTGAGTTTGCTTTACAATTCTCTGTCTTGTAGGGAAAGTCAAGGAATCAATTATTTTTCTCTCTCTCTCTCTCACCCTCTTTTTCTTTGTGAAATTAAGTGTAAGTCACTCATTTATTTGATATCCAGACATAATTTGATCTCTAAAGACTTGGAGAAGGCTGCTGATGAGAATGTCTTGTTTTAGCTCTCAACATCAAGGCATTTCCAACAAAAAGCCCCTGCTCCATCAAGACCTCATTAATATCTGCCTTCATTTAGAAGCAATTGGTGACCGTGGCCGTGTGTGACGACTAACCTTGTTAGGGACTTGAACAGCTGATTTAAGGGGCCAGTGTTCGTGGCTTTTAATTTAATGGACTTGGGCATTTTTTGATTTCTTCTTGAACTCAGCAGAAGCACTGGGAATTAAAACAAAAAAACCCATAACACATTGCAATAATTAATTCCTACACATCTACAGAATTTGTCAAATGTATTATCTCTTTCTTTATTCATTTCCAACATAATGCCATACATTAATTTACTGATTTCTGTGACCATAACCTCCAATATCACACTTCAGTTGCTTTTTCTTACAATATAAAACATTAAATTCAATTCTACATTTACTTATTACCTAAAAAATATGACCTCCGCACCATCCCTCTAAACTGTATGACATGAAATAAAATGCTTTACCTCAAACCAACAAGCAACCATATTTCTGAATTATGGATTTCTCTTACTGACTATCAGATTGTTGTCGGTGGTGAATATGTTATTTCAGTCTCCAGCTGTGTCAGAAAGTATACATTTGAATCTGTCTTCACCACTATCTCTTTTCCTCCCTCCCTCCCTCTCCCTCCCTCCAGTCCTGGGGTGATATATGGCCATTGACACCATTAGACTAAGGTATTATTAGCAGATTAGGCTGAGCGAGGGAGCAGGAATAGGGACACAGACCGGGGGCCATGTTTCTGAAGATGCCAACCCCGTCGTTGGAATAACTCAGCAGCCCCCTTAACCACTGTCCCAATTACAGCTGCATCGCACTCCACACACACAGCGGGTCACGGAGGACAGTGAATAAATATTCCCACATTATCTCCACTGGTGAAAGGGTGTAGAGAAGAAGAAGGCCTACTGGGAATATTGCTGCCCCCATTGGCCTCCCAGACTGGGAGGGTCTGGGAAACGCAGAAAGAACATAATGTGGGTTATCAATGAGAAGGCAGAATGGACCTGGTGTATGGAGATGGGGGCTGTTTGTAAAGAGCTCAAATTTTTCCCATTAAGAACCAGTTTCTTCCCATGTTTGGATTGATTGTTTTCTGCTGGGGCTGCAAGGTGACTCGGTTGTTAGCACCATCGCCTCACAGCTAGAAGATCCCTGGTTTGCACCCCTGTTAGGACGTTTTCATGTTCTCCCTGTGGAAAGTGGGTTCTCACTGGGTACTCCGGCTTCCTCCCACAATCCAAGAAACTTGCTGAGGGTGTGAATGAGTGTGCTTGGTTGTTTGTCTCTATGTGTAGCCCTGTGATAGGCTGGCGACCTGTCCAGGGTTATGGTTAGGGTTAGGGTCCCCTGCCTTCGCACGAGTCGGCTGGGATAGGCTCCAGCCCCCCCATGACCCTACAGAGGATTAAGCGGTGTATAGATAATGGATGGATGGATGGATGTTTTCTGCTGGTGGAGGTTGATATTGTGTTCAAACCAAAGATCACCTCATTAAAATACAATGCTCTGCTGGGGAATCTTGGGTTCTGGCATTCATGTGGATGTTACATTAACACATATCACCCGCCTAAACATTGGTCCAGATCAAGCACACCCCCTCCATGGACAATACGTCCAACCAGACAGAAAAACTGGTCAGGAACGGCTCAAGAACACAACGCAGTCCATGACTTGTTGGGTCAAAGCTGTTTCAACAGACCAAGGGGACATACACAATATTACAAAAGTGGTTTTAATGTTGTAGCTGATCGATAGATACATATATAACATAGATTTGTCCCATTTGTTAAAACCCCACTGGTATTGGATATTTTGAAACCAATACACAATCTGGCACTTATACCTATATTGTTGCTTTGTGTAATCTTTTACTTATGTCTCTTAAATAAAATCATGGAACCTGCAACAGGAGCTTGGACCACATCTATGCTGAGATAACCATAGGATTATACATTACAATCCTAAAGTATGGCTGACACCAACCTCAGTTAGAGATTCCCTGTAGAGGTTTCGACTTCCCAGGCATCATGAAGCTGTTTCTCTCGGAGTGGGTCTACATTTTGTTCATCTCATGCACGCATCCTAGAAAGATTGTTAACAATTAAAACAATTGGACCAGATTTTTAATCTGAAGGTTGGAAAAATGCATTCAGCTCTTCTGACAAGTCATGTTGAGTTCAAAGACCTGCTGAGTGCATTTTGGTGAGTAAAACTGGATATAAACATAACTTTTGTTTGTTTACCAGATTCCACAGGGCAACTTTAAGACAATACATGCTTTTGTCCATAAGAAAGTACAGCCAGGGATAGAATAATCACACTGAAAAAGGATTTCAAATCCTAGAAGTACCTTAAAGTAAAGCTTTATATGAATATGAAGGACCTGCTGTGTGTTATATATGCATTCGGACATGATTAGTATGGAACTGCATCAGACCAAGGCTTCACTATGGCCGTTGCTCCCATATGCTAAGAGGTGAGAACAGAAAATAGAACTGTGAATTTACACATTCTTACTGTGCCAAGTAAATTCCTCTTCTTCCCGAAAAATACAGTATAATTTCACTAATATGTGATCCTTAGAAGACACACTAGATTCTAGTAGTTATGTTTTTAATTATTTCTAAAGTGACATTTTGTACATACAAGGCTTTCAGCTGGCAGCAAGAGTGTGAAAGTCTCTATTTCATTCTTTCCCTGTGTGTTGCTCTCTTCCTCTCTCTCTCTCCTTGTTTTGCTTTTATCCTTTTAGTCTTGAAGGAGCCTAATGAGCGTGTGCAGAGGGCCCTCTCTCTCCCTGCCCTTAAATCAGTAATTGGTTTCAGCGCAGAGACTGTCAGGAAATTAACACATCACACAGTGACAGCTGTTCATTTTTTCAGCAGCAGTCTTCGTCATGTGAATGGCCACTGATTTGCCAGAGAACATCACAAATGAGTGGTTGCTAATCAAGGGGCCACTCTCAAGGGCAGAGTCCTGCCCTCTGCTTCCATTCTCTCTCTGCGGTAAGTAAGTGAATAAGTAAGTAAAGAAATAACTGCGGCGCGCTGTGTGTGCCTGGCTGTGTGTGGGTTTGCGCGTCTGCATTAGCTCACAGGTCAGTGGGCCTTGGGGAGACATACTGGGCTATGGGTAATACTGTTTACAAAGTTTTACATTAGAGAGTCCTTATACAGGTTAGTTGATGTGTTGCTGTAGGGAATTTGTTGTTGGAATTTTCAGATGCTTTAAACCTTTTTTTTTTTTAAATAGCTAAGGCAAGGCAGATTTATTTGTATAGCACAATTCATACACAGGGCAATTCAAAGTGTTTCACAAAAAATAGTAAAAGTAAAGTTAGAAACACACAATTTTGATTAAAACACAATCAGTAAAACATAAGAAAATGTTAAAACACAATAAAACATAAGTACATTTTAAAAACACACAATTACAGTTAAAACATAAT
>OMNN01099003.1:35200-72439 GCA_900302755.1 Chromis chromis | reverse complement strand
ACCGTAAATATGTCACTGTTTGTGCTTTCGGAAAAAAATCAAACGGTTTCTGAAAGCTGCACTTTACAGCCAATATGGTGTCATTACGGTAAATTCATTCGTGCCCCCCCAGGAATCCGCTGGATGGAATTACCGTAAAATTACCGTAACTCTTATAATAGGCAGTAAATCGTAAATAACTGCCAGATATTGAAAGTTTCTTCTGAAAAAACGCAGATAAAGACATGCTATCTTTTTCTAAATCGTAAAAAGACACGACTAATCACAGAATGAAATCGTCAAAAACAAACTTTCCAACGGTCCCAACATGAACTAATCATGTGTGACTTTTGGTTTCACTGGTAAAAACAACCGTATCTACTCTAAAAGTGTTGATATTTCATCAAAATCATTAGAACCCATTTTTATGAAATTGCTAAATTGATGTCGGCTCTTTTTTTGCTTATTAGAGGTGCAAAGGGGTAGTCAGCAGCATTATAACTGAAACTCGGTAACACAAATCAAGTATAATGCAGATTGAACTATAATAAAGCATGGACACATGACATTTGCAGTTTGATTGCGTTTGTCTTCACAGGCTCATCTTAAATATCCAAGCTCTGGCGGAAGGCATTAACCGTAACAGAAGTCTTTGTCATGGTGCCCATTGCTAGCTAAACCCCCACAATGCTCTCTGCTTGCAAATCCCCATAGTCCATAGTTTTCTGACATGCATGACCTTCTTCTTTTAATCGGTTAAATGAAAAATGACATTTAATCCATTAATGGTTAACCCTTTAAGTCCTAATGCGTCATCGGCGACACGTTTGGGCTAGCGCACATTGGAATAACTTAAATATGTCACTGTTTGTGCTATCGGAAAAAAATCAGTTTCTGAAAGCTGAGGCGTTGCGCGTAAAATTACCGTAATGACACTATATTGGCTGTAAAGCGCAACAACATTGCCATTACGGTCATTACGGTAATTTCATTCGTGCCCCCCCCCAGGAAATTACCATAAAATTACCGTAATGACACCATATTGGCTGTAAAGCGCAACGACATTGCGCTTTACAGCCAATATGGTGTCATTACGGTAATTTAATTCGTGCCCCCCCAGGAATCCGCTGGATGAAATTACCGTAAAATACTCTTATACTCTTACTCTTAAGAGTAAATCGTAAATAACTGCCAGATATTGAAAGTTTTTTTCTGAAAAAATGGGCACCAGCACTCACAGGACATTTTCTTACCTTGCTGTAATCAAAATAATAAAAAAGACCAGGTGGACATTTTGAGGCTCAGGTCTTAAAGGGTTAAGAAAGGAGGTAAAGAAATGTTACACAGTTTGTCATTTAATGTCAGGCTCACTATGCATTGAAGATTTGTGTGACTAATCTAAAAGTCATTTAGAGCCATTACCATTTATTGTTGGGAATCCAGTGTACTGCAGATCCACACCCAGCAATGGTACAGAGTTATGAATCTGCAGTATGAATCAGTATTTGCATGGGTTTGGTTTGTGTTTTCTGCCAGTGTGGTGTTCCAGTCAGAGCTGGTGGGGGAGTTCTGGTATCAACTGGAGCTTTATGCTCTTCCTCCCCCAGTCGTCACACTACCACAGGCCTGCTGTCAGCTGGGCAAGTAGGTGCAGACGCATCAACACACACACACTATATCACCGGAGAGTTACTGGTAAGGAAAGAGTGCCTAGAATTTTCCCACACCTCTATTATTATTATACTATTGTGTATATAAGACATTATTAGGAAATGATAATGTCACTAAAGTGACCTCACAAGGCAGAAGAGGCAGAGTATTTGTTAAAAGATTCTCTGGTGATATCTTAAGATTTGTGTAAATACTCTTTTTTAAATGACATCTCCTCCTCCTACATAGGAAAATACAGAATTGATGAATATGTAAATAGTGTAACTACTCAGCATGCCTCCTACATCACTGAACATTCATTCTCAGTTTATGTGCAACGTATACTTTAAATTTCCACATGACACTTAAGTGCAAGTTGCATGTGGGACCAGCTGTGAAAAGGTTGCCAACCTTGTTTGCTACCTGAAGAATCTCAGTTCCTTTGATTTATTGTGCTAATCTTGATTCAAACTCACAGTTAATGTCTTATTATGTCACATTCCAAGTATTACCAGTTTGTTGTTCAGCTATCCTTGGGGTCACTAAAACCACCACCACATCTGAAGCAGGTTCATTTCACTGACTTGGGTTACTGTGTGTTAAGAGCTTCAATACAGACCAGTCTGATCACTGCAAAGCTTTGAAATGGGTCATCAGGATTTTAACAGTAAAACAGTCCTTAGTTTGCAATGAAGTGAGGAGCAGGTACATTTTTATCAATCACTTTGCCTTCTATAGAAATGATGCCAGCGATAGAACACATGTTTCTTACACAGCCATAATTCTCTGGGTTTTAAACAAGCACAAGACAAAACAACAGAGACACAGTTGACCACACTACCAGACTGATGAATGATGGCTGTAGCTGCATATTAACACACTGTTCATGAGCTCAAACTCTAAATGCAACATTTGGATCAGGTCGATCTCATCAGGCATTCCTTTGTTTCACTTGAGGCTATTTTTTGACTATCTTGATGAAACCTAAGTATTAAGTAAGTATCATTTAGGGTGCCCCGATAGCCTAATGGTTATGTCACGTGACCCAAGTGCTAAGGCGTAGTGGCTGTCCCGCGTTCGATTCCAACCTTGGGCGTTTACCCCATGTCCTTCCCCACTCTCTCCCGTTTCCGATTCTATCCACTGTCCTATCTAATAAAGGCATAAAAGGCCAAAAATAAATCTTAAAAAGAAAGTATCATTTATTCATATTGGTAATGACTAAACCTATTTACAGCCATGCTTTTTATATTTCTAACTACTTTTAATGTATTTGTAATAAAACCGTGTGTGTGTGTGTGTGTGTGTGTGTGTGTGTGTGTGTGTGTGTGTGTGTGTGTGCGTGTGTGTTTAAGATGGACCAGACTGACCATTCCCCTGGTTAACCCAACATCTGAGGCTCTGGAGATGAATGTAACCAACAGTAACCCCAGAAACTACACAGTAGAGATGGAATCAGAAGGCACCGTTAGTATAAACCCTCACACTCACTTATATCAGTATTCCATTCCATTCCAAGCTGTCCTGCGCCTGCCCTTGGGGAAACTGATTCATAATTATTTTCATGTTCTTTGTAGTTCAGTGGATATTTGATTGTATTTGCAATGGATTTCATCTCTTAAAGGGTCCATTTAGTAGAGTAACAGTCTTGATAACACAGTTTTTACACACATCCAACAACAAAGAAGTGTCACTTTTGTCAGCTGTAAAGAAAAGACTTGGTCTGTATTTGGGAAACAGCTGGTTGGTTGTCTAACAGTGTTTATTCTTCCTTCCTGTCCCCATGAAAGCTATTGCCTGTGTGTGTTTTTGTGTGTGTTCCAGCTCGTTCTGGAGCCCCATTCCTCCACCCAGCTTGGTGTCCGTTTTCGTCCTTCAACCATCGGAGAGCGAAACCACGAGGCAAAGATCGCTTTCACGTGCCCTGAGGTGTATATATACAGAGAGAGAAAATGAATTACATAAATCACCAGCCGCTGCCTTCACACACACACACACACACACACACACACACACACTCACACATAGAGAGAGACATAGGTGCAGGGGTAGTGCTTTTTTTCCCTCCTAAATGTGGCTTAAGCAGGTGTTCTCCTTTGAGTTTCTTCTCATTGTCCCAGGCTGTAACTTTTATTTTAAATTCCCTCCCACTCAAAAATGTGTGTTAAATATTTGACCTTCACTATACAGAGTGACGTATCATGAGATTTGAAACTAGAATGTTATTTCATCTGCTGGAAGTGGAAGGTTTCTCTATGCTCATCTAAAATCTGAGTTGAAGGACCTGCAAGCAGGATTTGTGATGTCACATCCTGATCTAATTAACAGTGTATGGTGTGGAAACTTGAAGCCTGTATTGCACAAATACTATAAATACTTTAAGTAGTTTTACTTCTGAAAATTAGAAACATTTGCATCTTAAGATTTATATTTGGCTTTTCAGCCTTTATTATTAGAGAGGACAGAACAGTGGATAGAGTCGGAAACAGGAGAGAGTGGGAAAGGACGTGCGGTAAATGGCCAAGGTCGGACTCGAACCCGGCACGGCCACTACTCCTCTGCACGTGGGGTCACGCAACATAACCGCTAGGCCAGGGATGGGCAACTCCAGTCCTCGAGGGCCCCTATCCTGCATGTTTTAGATGTGTCCCTCTTCCAACACACCTGATTCAAATGATCAGGATCGTTATCAGGCTTCTGCAGAGCTTGATGATGATCTTATCATTTGAATCAGGTGTTGGAAGAGGGACACATCTAAAACATGCAGGATAGGGGCCCTCGAGGACTGGAGTTGCCCATCCCTGCGCTAGGCTATCAGGGCACCCCAGAAACATTTACATCTTCATAGATTATGAATTTGTCAAAGAGGAAAAAGATGTCACAGCCTTGAAAGCACAAGGCTGTTCACTAAGACTATGTGATCTAAATGATATAAAGGATTTGCATTTACTGTCAAGACGTTACATTGCTTGACAGTGCACTAATAACCAATGACAGCACAGAAACAAACTAACCCAACTAATGGCAGTCCTTTCAGAATAGAAGGCCCATTTCCCATAATAGTTACAATAGCAGAGTTAGCTAAACACGTCACGATACCGTTTTATATACCTCTCAAAGAAAATGTCTAGTGTGAGATCAGAACGTCACCTCTGTCATGCTGCTGCAATCTAGTTTTTCTTTTCTGTCACTTTTTCAAGTTTATATGAAGCAAACTGATAATGTGCATCCAAACATTGCTCAAACCAAAAGTTAAAGAAAAGTGTAGATGCAGATTTTTCCAAAGATACTAAATACTGTATGTGAAGCTATGATGGTACAATTTATACAAAGCAATGCACAAGACCTCTAGAATGGATCCATTTGATGTCACATTTATTGAAAAAAGAGTGTGTATGCAATCCTGCTACAAAGATTGGGGACTCAGCAAAGAGAAGGAAAATTGTATATTCCCAAATATTCAGTTATGAATTTTATAGCTGACGACAGGAAACATTTTAGGTTGATACTTAAATTTGAAGATTAGGTGAAACTTTAAGCTTAACAAATAAAGGTGTTGTTATATAATGATATCAGCTTATATGAAAACAGTGAAACATCTTAGCTGTCTATTACTTTATATCCACATGACATATAGAGATAACTTGAATTGAATACTGTGATTTACGGTTATGAGCATGCCATTATTTTTTCCTTCATTTCTCTCCCTCTGGCAGCTTGTCCATGTGTTGATCTGTTTCTGTCATTGTTCAGTTGCAGGAATGGTGTGTTTTGTTGAGTGGGCGTGGCCTCAAGCCGGAGACCGAGAAGCCTCTGAGCATCTCATCCATGATCCGCTCCAAAGCCTCCATTACCATTCCCTTTACAAACCCTACTGATCTCCCAGCCACGCTCAGTATCACACTCACAGGTTCTTCTTGCCTTTCCTAAATAGCACTTAACAAACAAACAGCAGTTTGTTCCTGTTGCATGCATGTGACACACTCAGATATGTTTCTAATGCTGTGTGTATTTCTTTATGTTTAAGATGAGGACCCAAGTGGAGCCTCTGACCTCCGTCCTGTCGCCTGCAAGGAGGTCTTCTCCATCCCTCTTAGCCATACTGAAGGTTTGTTAACTGACGCATTGAACTACTCTTTCCGACAAATATTGAACCCATTATACCATTATAAGTGCTATTCCAAAAAGCTAAGCATTAGCACCATGTCTTTGCGGCGTTTAAAGTTACAGTTATTAAACAGGTACTAAATTTCAGGCCCATTGTGACCATGGTATTGGTTTGTGCATTTAAATACCACAGCAAAACTCCTTGAGCAGCTACTTTGTCAGACATACAACAAAAGAGCAGCTGGTGTATCTCTCTATAGCACAGTAAAATGAGCTTGTGTTGTTTTAATACTGAACTTTCATGCCAAGCACAGTGCATCATGTTTCACAACGGATTGGCTGTTTTACATTGTAGGAAACATACCAACTGTAATCAGGCTTGGTGTCATGAAAATCTGAACTTCCTTTCAACTGGACAAAAGATAGGAATGTTAAGCAGATGTTCAGTGTGACCAAGGTTCAACAGAAGACATGGTAAAACCAGCTAAGACCACATCCCAGCCATTATTGTTTTCTTGCAAGTCCAACTTTGTTTCTTTTAGTTCCCTTGAAATCAGCCTTGAAATGGTTTTGCAGGTGTTTACAAGAATCACTGTAATACATTTTAATAACCTGTGGTGTCCAGAGTGGGCTTTTGTATTTAGTCTTTTTTACCGGGCAGACAAACTTTCAAAAAGGTTGCTGACTGTGTGTTGTCCCTCTTGGCTGCAGGCATACAGATCAGTGAAAGAGCCACTTTTGATGTGCCTTTAGAGTTCGCGCCCAACTCTGTGGAGCTACAACGGGCGTGGCTCTGCATCGCCATGAAGCCCATCAGCATCCTGTGCGACAACAGTAACTTCAGTACAGACAGCATGAGGTGCGTATGTGTCCTATTGGCATAAGCTGCTACATTCAGGCAGGTTTCTACTACTAGGCTGTCAATGCAAACAGACAGAAGAACAGTTAAATCAGCTTTAATGGTCACGACAACAGGTGTTGAAAGTCTGAGCTTGTTTTACTCCATTCATCCATCAGTCCATTTACCATGCCTGCTTATCCTGGTCACAGCTACCTTGTGACAATGTGCATTAAGGGAGAGATGGGATGAACATTAGATAGGTTGTCTATCAGGTTTTATGCCTCCATTAAAAACAAACTAGAACATTAAAATGAGTCAGATAACTTGAAGTAAAGCCTCAATTATCATTTTGCCTTCTGAGAATGTAGGATTTACTGTAGTAAGTCAGACTCTAAACCTTGTTGTCTATATGTATAGTAATGTTTTGTTCAACAGTCATTCTGACATGATAACATTTCTAAATTCTGATTTCTGTATACATATTATTTTGTGATGCCCTGATAACTTGTGATAAACTTGTTGATGAAGCATATTGCAAATCCCGTACTAGTTCAGTGCCTAATTCTGAATACTGAAATGTAAATGAACTCTATCAATATTTTAGGTCAGAGCAGAAACTTTCGACCATCTGTTGGATTTACCCCCTCTGTGGGAGTGCCACGGAGGTTCCCACTGAGAGCTCCTCGCTTGCCGTGGTCGAGTGTGAAGCGGGCTGCCAGCTGCAAAAGAAGGTGGATGTACTGCTCACTGGATGTTTGCCAGGGAGTCAAGACCACAGAGGACAGGAAGGTGATTTTTCCAGTTTTGATAAGTCTAAATAGTCTTGCAGCCTCAGAAAACATTCATGGGTATAACTTTTTCTTCCGAATGGAGGTGAAAAGAGTAGTGAAGTGGAGAAAGGTGTACATTTTGATACACCCCTAAATAATGGTAAATGGTCTGCACTTATATAGCGCCTTTCTACCTTAGTGGTACTCAAACCGCTTTACAATGTGTTTCGCATTCACCCATTCACACACACATTCACACACCAATTGCAACAGAGCTTCCATGCAAGGTGCAATTGGGAGCAACTTGGGGTTCAGTGTCTTGCCCAAGGACACTTCGGCATGTGGAGGGGCTGGGGATCAGAACACCAACCTTGCGATCAGTGGACAACTACCACCTGAGCCACGGCTGACTTCATCACCAACTCTGACTTAACTTCAGTCTGTTAGTTTGGAATGGCATGAGGGTGTGTAGTTATGTGTGTGGGGACCGGACTGGCATTGAGCCTGTCTGTACTGCAACATCACCCGTGTTCCTGCCATTTCCCATCACCTGACCTCCTCCGCCCACATACACACCTGTTCGCAATTCCCTTGAGTCTTGTTGGTATTTACATCAGCTCGCTTCCACCTGTCCTGTGCCAGATTGTCTTTGTTTCCAAGCTTGTCCTAGTGGTCTAGCCAGCACACCACTAACCTGTTTCCATTTTTATTCCTGTGTCCTATTCATGTCGCCCATACTTGTGTTTGTGAACCACTCCCCGTCTCTGACCTGCCTGCCATGCCTTTTTTGGACTGATGTATAGGTAATGGATGGATGGAACAGAGACAATTTGTGATTAAGAGGAAAATAAACACACAAATAGGATTTTGTGTGTTCATTGTGACAACAATACACAGAAGCAATGTGCCCTGTCAGAGCTAATATATAGTATATTGGAATATCATATTATTATTATTACTCTTCCATTAATTCATTCATGTGTAAGAAGTATTTCAATGTTGATGGAGCTAATTTAATTACTTAACCTGGAGATATGCATCATACTTTATTAAAAAAAAGATCATATATTGTATTTTAAATCTTCAACTATGAGGTAATTAGACTCTGTGATTGTCAGATAAATGTTGTAGAGTAAAGTCATTAGTCACAATGCAGTGGAGTAGATGTATGAAGTATGAGAAAAGATAATACAAAAGTGAAGAGCAAGTATGGAAAAATAATCGTAATGGCATCCTGTTTAAATTCCATTCAAATGAACACATGTGGAACATAACAGTTGGTGTTGCTCCTACAACACAACATATTGGCAGCAAATGCCATTAGAATTGTTATATAGCACTGCTGTCCATTGTTACTGACACTGAACACCCACTGTATCCTGAATTTAAATTAATGCCTATAGGATGATGGTACAGGACACCTCTGGCTATTAAAGAGATATATAAGGGATCATTTGTGCCAATGCACAAATGATCCCTTATATATCTCTGCTTGTTTACAGCTACTTGTTTATTATAATAAAGAAGCAGCTGTAAAAATGCACTTGTATGCATGTGTGTGTTTTCCGGGTTTTCTGTTCTATTCTATTCTATTCTATTCTATTCTATTCTATTCTATTCTATTGTTTAACATGTATTATAACAATGACTTGTATCATTCTTGGAAGCACAAGATTATTTTATCAGAATGTAATGCAACTTTCCTAATACCTAAAATATGTAGAGCATAAGCATGGAGCTGCTGGTCAGTAGTTTCTGTTGGTTGTTGGTCAATCAACACTGAAACAAGTTTGCCTCTAGTTGTAAAGCCACCTCAAGCCATCTATGATGCAACAGAATTATTTTTTTCCTATCTGTTTTTGCTGTAGGGGCTGGTGCTCATTGACAGTGACGCTGATAGGATGGGGCAGGTGTCCTTTTGATGTCCTCAGCACAGTTATTAACAAGTCATATTGTATGTGAAAACCAATCATAAAGGATAACAGGCAGTAATAGCTGTTGTCTCAGCATAATTGTTTAGAACTCGGGATGTGCAGAGAGGGAGGTGGTGGTGAATGACATGCACAGCAGAGGCACATTTGTGCTTACCGCCTTTTGAAGATTGTCCTTATCCACGAAGGGAAATGGAGCAGCAGGTAGCTATTTGCCATCCAATTAGGATTATTCATGGAGTTCAACAAGCATACACCTGAAAACAGTTTTTCATCAATTTCCAATACACTTCTTTAATGATAAGGATTGTGGGGGGGTGGGTGTTTGCTAATGAATGTCGCCAACTTAGACACTTCCCTCCAGGAAGCGAAAGCCAATCACGTTTTAGATCTGTTTATCTATTAATGAGCAGATAAGAGTCTCAGCAGTGCCTGCAGTGTAAGCTGCAAGTTCTGCAAGAAGTAATAGCTATGTGTAGTTCATTAAGCCTGAAGCATGGTGAAGCCCTTTCACACGGCTGACACCATCCAACACAGTGCTGTTAAACGCGTAGCAGCTGCGAGTTCGTTACAAGGGAAGGATACTGTTGTTAATGCAAAACAGGGGCAGACTTTTATTAAATGTGATACCCAGGGAATAATGCCGGGTACAACGTTGTGACAAAACGTCACGCTTGCCACCGGTGTCAATTTAGACTGAAATAAATTGCACCACATCAGGTAAGCATGCCTGATGACAAAATGGGCTCCCGCGGTGCTCCGCTGCCGAACACGCGACGGCTTGTTATGCGAAGATCTTTGATTATGAGATTTGCGTGTGGCTTCTTAAAGATTTTCACAGGAAATTAAACCACAAGAGCAAAATGGCTCCGCGTACATAATGCCTACCTTTCGGATTATCCCCCCTTTGAGACTTAAAGAGTTGTTGATAGAAAGCCCAGGGGGCAGAAGACAGAGCCACTTCACTTTGATCCTGACAGAAAGATGGCTGCTTCCCAAAAATATCATCTCCTCTCAGCTTGACCCACTTGTTTGCTCTTATCTTCGGCATGTTGAGGGGGAGTGAAATGATATGCTGTTGCCGGCAGAAATTGATTCTCAACCTTTTTTTTTTCTCCGTGCGACAGGGTATTTAAGAGATTCTATGTGAAACATGATATACACCATTTTGCAAATGCTTTTACCCAAAGTGACTTACTGCGATTGCATGCATTATTAGCATGAGTGGACGTAGATAATGTATGAGCTATATACTCAATGAGCTATACAGGGGTTTGGACAGACAAAGTCGCTCATATTGAAGGTTGTTAGTAGATAAGAGTATGTCATCCTGTTCAAACTGTCTGTGTCCATGATAGCGCTGGAGGATGTTCAGTATATGACTGCAGGCCCTCACAGTGTCACAAGTGTAGCTAGATCACTGAGCTGGACAAATTCAGGGCTCTGGCAAGGTGACTCTTCGTGTGTCCATGAATCGTGTACTATAACAGCCATTAAATTCCATATCTGAGATGCAGCATTCAGATCAGATGGCAGAGAGAGACCTTTCCTTTTGTTTACCACCAACAACTTTGTCACTGTCACTCTCCCAGCTGTGCTGTTTGTTACCAGCACTGCTTCTTACCCCGGTGAGCTTAATGACCCACAACACAAGCCTGTAAAATCCAAAGGACACCATTATTAGTCTTCCTTAATAAAGTCAGATTGTTTTAGTAAGATGTCAGAATGTGTTTCTAAATATGGCGCCTATTCTTCCATTTGTCTGCCTAATGCAGATGTGCTTATCATCAGCGGCAGAAACATTCGGTTATGATCTCCAATAATTGATTTCGCGACGAGTGTGCGCCTTGAAAAGATGTGGGGAGAGAAAAAAAAACACTGAGAGACATCATTAAAAAATATTGAAAAATGTAAACGAGGAAATCTTCTCGCCCATTTTGGTAATCATCATTGTCAAAGTGTTTCTCTTTTTCAGTATTAACAGGATTGCCTGGATTGTGTGGTTTCGTACAATAAGAAACTGTTACATTAATTAAAAAAAAGAAAAAAAAACGTGTTTTGTTTTGGTTTTGTTTTTTTTCCACGTACAGCAAGGGAGGAATCTGAGTGAACAAGGACTGCGCCAGCGAGATAAGGTGTAGAGTCTCTTTTGCCGTCTTATCAGTTTCCTCTGCAGTCTTAGTATTGCCACAGCTCCAGTGGGAATTGACAATAACAACCAAAATGTTTTTTTTTACCCTTGCTTTTTCTGCAGATGGATTTGTGGGATCTTAAAGTCTGAAAGCCGTTGCCAAGTCCCGGTATTAAACGTTATCTTACCTCATTTAGTCAGAGAGAACTCCGGGAAACTCAAATACATTTACTCAACTTAACAGGTGTTACTGACATGGACACACTAGAAGGGCATTTTATTTTTCTATTATTCTTTGCGCTGGCTTTTTGTGCCATTCTCTGCAACTCACATGAAAGCAAATGCAGCAGCTAAGATTAAAGAATGTTGTCATATTTGGGAGCGAGGTGAAGTTATTTGGACAGGAGTGATAAATATCTGTATATGTAGATGTTTTACTGTGTTGCGGCATTTAACATGTAGACTATGGTTCATGTGTGAAATACTTCGCCATTACTCTGCTCTGCACATATCCTCATATCTGGTACGGCCACACACAGCAATGAAAATGTGAAAACAGAAATGTGCTTTCAGATGATAATGTTAATATGAAATGCAATGCTGATCCAGCAGGAGACTGTGCTCTATTTTAGCAAGAAAAATCATTTATTTTGCCTCACACTGATGTACACATGCAGCTAGAATGTATATTCCACACACAATCTGTAAAAGACTAACAGTATGACAACGCAGCATTATAGAAAACAGAGTATTTGAAACATTTTAGCTCAATTTAGTATCTGTTGGAGCTATCAATCATTTCACATGATCCTCATCAGCAGATGGAGTTCAGGGTTTTCTGTTTGCTCCAAAGTTGAGGTTCAAAGTTCACACTCCACCCTGAGATAAACAGTATTTTGATGTTGTAACTGGTTAAAAGTAAGTTACTAAAACACACTGTAGACTTTCATCATCATATTTTCATAAACCATCATCAAAGGTTTCGCATGTATGTTTTGTAACTACTTCCAGCGGCTGTCATCCTAAATTACATCATTTGACTCTGAAACATTTTGAAGCGTGGCATAAAATTCGAAGTACTCATGTAAAGTAGAAGTATCTCAAAGCAGTTCTCAAGATACTCAAGTACAGCACTTGGAAAAAATTTACATTTCGCCACCTCCAGACTTGTGTAATTCTACACGGAAATGAGCTTTAATAAGATGATATTGGTGTGGCTTTCAACATGTCAGCTCCTGTTCAGTTAGTTTATGAAACATTTGTTTTTTCTAATAGATAAATGAAATGCCGTGCATCTAATAAACTCTGTCACATCTATTCTAAGCTTTTGACAAGCCACAGAGATATTAAATGATTAATTTCACAAGCAGAGTAGTCTAGGCTTCAGTCACTCTGCTTGCACGGCTCCTTTTTTGTCCTTTGTGTGACATATAGAGGGGCTGCAGAGGGGTGACTAATGTATCCAGGTGGGTCATATCTGGCTGGCTGTATAATAAGCCGAATGGGATCAAATTTTGAAAGTGGAAACAGATCAGGAACAGTATCCGACCCCCTGTGAAACTAATGTAGTGACCTTGACCAGACTTGGAGCTCAGCTTTGGGTATTTTGCCAGAGGTTGCACCAAGGTTATTTAGCTTAAGCTTCTCCCACGTCTCTGTAAGTTATTGTGAAGCTGAGTATCGTGATGGCGAAAATCTCGAAAAACTTTCATTCATTATCACCAGAATACATCGAGGCAAACTATTGAGAGACACGGCTGATCTAGCTCAAAACTCCTACTGTGCGGTGCCTTATCTGTTATTGACCTACTGACTGACCAAAGTGCCATTTTCTCTGAGCACAATTGGCTGTGAAAAACAAAAACAACCAAAAAAAAGAGGGATAGCATAAGAGTGAAATGAGGCATTCAAATGCCCCTCTGAACATAGCAGTGGATCCAGCCAGGCAAGCCATGGAAAAACAGAAGCACAGTATCAGTGTTCTGGGCAACACTTCACAAAAAGCTGCACAGTGCCATCTAGAGGAGCCTCAGGCAACAGAGGAAAGAGGGGGAAAAAAACAAAGTTGAGCCTCATGCAGGTGTCACCCACATTTCTGCAGGTGTGCACTCTAGGTATCAGATGGTGAGAGGTGATATCTGTCTCCGGCACATGCACGCACTAAGATCCTCTCCAGGTAAAAAAGAAGGCAACATGTCACTGTGATTGCTGATTCTGTTCTCTCCACATAACTAATCCCTCACTGATCCTATTTGGACAAAAAAAAAGTGATGCAACCAAAACTGGAGCAAGGATGTCTTTACCGGGGCAGACCCAGCCTGTTAGGAAGCAAAGGGAGCAGAAGTGGAAAGATACGGAGCGCCGTGAAATGTGTCGAGGTGGTGGAGCTGTCAAAAATATCAAATTTTGAAAGTGGCTGCAGTCTAGTGGTAATGCTATGTCCTCTTCTGTTTTAATCACCAGCGCTCAATTGTCCCCAGTTGCAGCGTGACATCTTTAACACTGCAGGTATACAGCCTCCAGATATACTCTGTCATCAATTTTCCTGCCCAGTGAGCACACATTGTTCATGTTCCATACACCCTTGTCACAAAAGTCAAACCTCAACGTTCCCGTGTTCACTCGCAGCTAAAATACACCTATTCAACTTGACCCGATATGCAAGCGCACACTGTGGCTGCTGTCTGCACCGAGAGATTTGAGAAAATACTCAGGTTCCAGCAGCAGACACCATTGTCTCCATGTCAAAATGCAGAACTGCATGAAAAAGACAACGGGATAAGAAGGTGATATTTGTGCTAAAGTAAGTATGATAAAAAATGAAGAACCTGAATTCTGACAGGCTAAACATTTGGTCCTGCTGTGCAGCATTACAGAGAGATTTTCTTCCTTTGGCATGAAAGTTGCACACGGGGAGTGCTGACAAAGAAATGCAGGCTAATTATATCACTGGAGGAAGCTTTTCTCTTAGACCTTGAGCAGGTTTACTAATCTGAGTAGCTTCACTGTAAAACACAGAACCTCGTAACTAATAAATAATCCTGCTTTGTGAGGCCATGTGGTCAGCAGACATCCATTTATTTTGTATCATCATATGCTGTGTTTGCAGATGCTGAAAACAAGAGGGCAAGATAAGTAATTGATTAGGTTTATCACGCAATTGTGTTTGAATATTTGCTGTATTTCTGTATATGACTATAGGTGGAGTGTGGGTGGATGAGGTGAGGTGAGAAGCACCATATTCTAGAGGAAAAATGGGGACAAAAGTCTGGAGTGGGCCCCGGTTTGAATTAATTGCCAACACCTAAAGCAAATGTAGCCTCAATTTCACCACCCAATGATTACAGAGGTCACTGGAGCTCTAGGAGCTCTTGTCCTCATTTTCAAAAAAAAAAAAAAAAGAGTTCCTTGAGGGCTTATTGTGACTTTAACCAATGTCAGAGTTAAAATATTCCAAATTTGGCATCCTTCTAGGACTTTTACATCTGTTCGGAAATAACTATTTATGCCTGTGAAGATGTTTTGGGGGCGGAAACCTATTTTTGTCTTTTGTCAAATATCAACATAATTATTTCCTGAACTGATTCCAGTGTGCATAGACAGTCTTTGCCAAACAGCAGCATAAGGTGGCATATGTTTTAGGCAATAGATCTTTTTCACAATGAACATTTTGAATTACTAACAATAACTCAGTTGCCAGGGCTTACATCAAAACAGAATGCACTCATTGTTATTGCCAGACCTGTCTGCGGGTTACATTCCTACACAACTAAACTGTATTGTCAGTCATGTTTTGAGGGAAACATAAAATCGGCTTCTAAAAACAATGGTCCCACATGTAATGCAAACCCCAGTCTCTTGGGTGTAAGTCCTGTTGTTCATTTGTGCTTCCATTCTCCCTCGTGGCTCTTTCAAACTGAATGCTTTTTCTTCAACATATAGTCCTAACTATTGGTGAAAAAACACATTCTCACATTATGTTTCCAAATGAAATTAGATTTCTTTTGAAATGTAAATGAGAATGCAGTTCATTTTTATAGGAACATAGTTTTTGGGAGGCCGAGTTGCAAACAGGATTGTTAGAAAGGTCTATATTTTATAGGACAACACTACCAGCATGCAGCACTAGTCAAGACTACTTTCAGCTATGCAATAAAATACCATAGCAATAATTTGATAGATTGGAATGAAATTTGGTACAGACATTTGTGCTACCTAGAGATACACTTTAGTGACACTAGTGGTTCACATTTCTGGTTTTGAGGGTTTTTTTCTCCTCATTATTCATCTCAGACAGCAATCTACATAATAGTTGTAAGGAAATTCACTGGCTCCTGTAAATGCACAATACTGATTGAAGCTATTTGATGTGAAGTTAAGGTGCTCGTTTAGCTTTAATGTTAGAACTAGTCTTGCTGTTGAGGGGCTATGATGGTCAGCATGTGGACATCATGATTACATTCGACTTTTGATGCAACACAGTGTGATAGATCCATCAGATGGTCATGGTTAGACGAGCCTGGACATCGTTCTAATCAGATAACACAGCTTGACATTGGACACCTTTGTGGTATAACTGCCTGGACAGATGACCTGGATAAGATCATGTACCTTGTCAACATGAGACAAATATTTCACATCAAGAACGTAGAGAGTGTTGGTTTCTCAGTGCATGTTTGTTATTTGGTGTATTTTCTTACTAAACCTGCAAAATTTATAGATCGTCTTTTTGACCAAGTTTTAATTTTCACTTATCCATACTGAGAGACAGATGTACTATTTTCAACCCATTTTTAGCAATTTAGTTTTTCTGTTAATTAATTTTAGAGAAAACCTATTGACAGGAATGTGATAGTTGTGTGCTACAAATCCCCTTACGGATCTAAATAATCAGCATTTTAACCTGCATATTTTGTGAGGGTTGGATATAGTTCAAACATGAAGGGAATGGGGAGGTGACAGAGTTCCAGTGTCATGCTTTCTCAAAGGAATAATATGGATTACCCTGCGTTTGCTGTGTGCACCTCCACACATGAGATGTTTTCACTGATATTGTGTGTCAGTTGCATGTTGGCGTTTCATGTGAGACATTGTGAAGTTCATTTGCAGCCCGCTCTAGGCAGTTCCTTAAGGGAATACCCTTGTTCTCTGTCTCCTGTGTCACTATCTCAGCATGTATGCGGCATATTGATCCATCCTGCAAATCCCTCAGACGAAAACTTCCCCTCAAACAAAGTGCGGGCTCACAGATGTTCCTGCTGAGAAGCTTGATGATGTTTGATGAATATACAGGCATTTTACTTAAAAAACAAATGATTATTTAATGTGGTCATATTGGAGCAAGTTTTTTAGATCACAAAACAATCAGTTATTTTGTCATCTAAGTTTGATCTTTTTTTGAGGAAATGTCACTGTGATCAAGACGAGATGAGAAAAAAATACATATATATCACAATGATGAAAATCATTAACTCCAAACAGCCATCACACACACAGAGACATGTTAATCAAAACTGCCACAAATATTATTAGAAATATGAACTAATAAAGCGTTAAAGGCATCTATAGGAATGAATCTATCTAGTTTTATTCCAGAAGTGAGGTGCATCTTAACCAAAAGCCAGTCTCTTGCATGATCTGACGTCATGGTTTCTAACTCAACTAAAGATGTTAAACATCTTAGCAGCTTCGATGGTAAAATCCTAGAAGTGACACAGGTATGCTGATGGCCTCTATAGATGTGATGACCAGCCACTGAGAAGTGTCAGCATACAGGCTATCACCATAATTAAGTGTGGACAATATGGTGAAACGTATGATGTTTTTTTTCTGTTATTGTAAAGAAACATGCTTTGTTTCAATATAAATCAAAGCATAATTGAGGTTCAGCAAGAGTTTTGCTGGACTATTCTCTGTCCAGCCAAATTGCCAAGAATTTACAGTCATAGATGATAAGTATTAAATCTATTAAATCTTTGTTCAAAGCATGGATACAATTGGGAACATCATGCATGTTATAATGTGAAAAAAAAGTAGTAAAATCCCTTGTTGCACCTGCAGAGGCTGCAATAAACAGCTATTTGTAGATAAGGTCCAAGGGGAACTGATAATTTCTACAGTATCTACTCTAAAACAAAGTCTTTGATGGACAAACACTTCAAACACTTTAGGGGGCGGTGGTAGCGCAATGGTTAAGTCCCTGGGCTACTGATCAGAAGGTCAAAGGATCAAACCACAATGTGGCCATTGTTGGGCCCTTGAGCAAGGCCCTTAACCTTTCCTGCTCCAGGGGTGCCGTACCATGGCTGACCCTGCGCTTTGACCCCAACTGGGATATGCGAAAACAACATTTCACAATGCTGTAAAAATGTATTTGTGACAATAAAGGTTTCTTCTCTTAAAAAAAATGACATTCTAGGCGCTAGTAATTACAAAACCTCCGACATTAATGTCAGAAACCTTGGCACGTTTAATATACCTTATGAAAAATAGAACATTTTAAGCACCACTAACATTTAAAAATATTCTACACAGCAAGGCTGATCGCTATCATCCGACCGAGGCTATTTTTGGTGCAAACCGTGGTGCAGGGAAGAAGCACTACGAGCAGTCATCAGCAGTCAGTGTTCATGGATTTGTTTTGTATATGTGGGGAAGTGAGAGAGGGAAAACTGTCTCCTTGATATGCCAGATGTTTCCTCAGGAGCTTCTCATATTGCCTCGGGCAAGACAACAAAGAGACACGGCGAAGAAGTTCATTGAATCATAATGTCTCCTCTTCCCTTAGCATGCTAACTTTTGAGTTGTTGTTGTTATTGTTGCTGTTGAACTGTCTTAGCTTTAAATTTATCCTGGTAGAATATATTTTCCTGACCAACTGAAACTGGCTGAATCTTGTGTTATATTCCTAAACAAATGGATTATCAGCAGAAAACATGGCCCTACATATAGATTATTACACCCTGCATACATAAATCTCATGCTTGTAACAGCTTTCTGTGCCAAAACAGCTCAAGTGTGATATATCGTGGTTATGTTTTATACAAAATGCTTGTTGAACCGCCCAGCAGCATCTGAAACTCCCTCCCTGCACACCTTTTTAAAAATCATCACTGTGCATGTGGAGGGGAGCATTTATTTTGTCAACGTGATAGCATGGGATTATATAAATAGCATATAAATAGTACACCACTTCAGGCACATTTCACATGCCATATCTACAAATCTGAAGCTTTTCGTGTGTCATTTTAACACTGTAAAATGGCTACGGTTGGGGTTAAGGTTGGGGGGGGCATGAAATGGCACGCATAAAGCAAAAACATGCGTTGCGTAACATGCAAACTGACTCAGTGCATTATTTGTAAGATTTCATGGCACCAAACTGATTTTGTAAAACAAGACTGTCCAAAAATGTGTGGCCAAAGTGAATCATTAATAGAGTGGGAGGGCCGCTAGTTCCAACAAAAATGTGGTCATTCTGTGATAATATTTATTTTATTTTATCAGGTGTTTTAATCAAAGAGCCAGATATTTTCAATAGTAAGTTCTTGTGCTGATAACTCACAGTTTCATGCTGAGCCAAACCATAGAAGTATACTTCAACTGTGAGTCAGGTAACTTTGTCTATGTGGAAAACGGAGTATATGGAACTCTTACCTCAGGAATAGCTTGAAATAGTACCTCTAGCTTCAGAACTCCATTGTGTCTCCATGACAGCAAGCTTTTTGCCCCAACTTTGAGCGTTGCCGTTCAGAACACTTTAACTATTAAATGTGATTGGATGATAATGAATACTTTACATTGCAATATCTTATGATTTTTTGAAAATCATGCACCCACCACCAAAAAGTACAAACTGGGTGTTGCAAATTGCGATCATCATACTTCTTAGCTTCAGTGGTCAACCTGCTGGTAGGAATTGATGCATCAATGGATGAATGCATGGTCTAGTTTTACCGTGAAATACCAGCAACACCGAGTGACCTAGAAGTTGGAAAAAGTCAAATTTGCCAACCACAAACGTGCGTATCAACCGGGTCAGAACAGAGTGCTCCTATGTAATTTCCTCGGAATATTATTAATATTGTATGGTACCCATGCCGGCATGTCATCCCACACAACACATACATACTCGAACACAATGCATGTCAGTGTGAATCAAAGCGGCAGCTCACATCAGATAACCCAAGTTCATGTGGGAACTTGTGGGTTGACACAGTGCAGGTAAGGAGACCTGAGGCACATCATCCCTTTTCACTCTGCAGCTACCTCCTTATAAATATAGCATCAATAGAGAGCCTGTCTGGTGTTTTGGGTGAGGAGAATGAAGCAACTCTACCTGAAGACTCAGTGATCTTAGATGAATGGGGTGTCATTCAGGGAATAAGCAGGGCAGAGAGGGTGGATCTGATGCCAAGTGCTGCAGCTGGTGGTGAAGGCCATTTCTCTCTGCATCAGTCACTTTCTAAAGCTTAACCTATCTTTGCCCTCCTTTGCGTGGCTCTGTGGAGGAGCCTTTCATGAGCTCCTTTTGCTCCCGTTGAAAAATGTTTAACCTTTCTTGCAAAGAGGACTTAATTTTCCGCTGTAAACATCTTGTATTAATTTTTCAGACCCCAGTCATGAAAGAAAATCACAATCATATGAAAGGAAAAAATCAGCTGAAAAGAACGGCGTAACTCGATTGCATTTTTTTTAATATATACTAGACTGCCACTTTGTTTTTCCTTCGATTGAAGAGTTTTTTTTTTTCTTTCAGTATTTACAAGGAGAGTCATGAAAATGCTTCTCATGTAATTGCCTGGTCAAACCAAAAATTAACAAAAAACACTCCTGTACCTTTATTTCTTGGTTGTTTTCTGAATCTGGGTTGTTTCAGGTTAAACAATGTGGATTTTCTCAACCACAGTGACCTCTGACTACATCAACACAGAGACAGTTAAACCAACAGCATAGATGTTAAAACATGTTTTGGATGAATAGCAGCATATGTATGCCTGTATGATACTGAGATAATTAAAAAAGAAAAAGTGTAGATCTGGAATCATGCCAGATAGTTTCACAGGAAAAGCTGTTGAAGTCTAACTTCAGTTGTCCTGAGAGAATTGTTTTTGACTGCGCACAGGTGGACCTATCAATCTAGTGTCTGTTTACATGGCTGCCAGATGTTAGCCAGCGTGACCGAAAGCAATCCAAAGTTGTTGTTTTTTTGTTGTTTTGACTATTATTGGAAGTATAATCTGTTGTTATTATTATATATGGTATTGTTAAGAATTTGTTTGCCTTTATTAAAAAGGAGATAGTAGAGAAAAGAAATACAGTGCAAAATAAATCTTCTATTTTTGCATATTTCTCACAATTAAATGTCAATGACTTTGTTTTGCATCAGTTCTTGAATCTCTTTAGAACGTGGCATCATGTGCTGCTTTTTGAGACCATTTAGCCTACTTCACAATATCAAACAGGTTCTATTTCATGATGTTTAGGTTCAACAAGCCTGGCAGTAATCACATGTGAGTGTGGCTGGTGAGATTGGACGCAACTGCCAAATGAATTTGGTCATTTGGTAGATTGGTAGCTAGATTGGGCACTGACAACAATGAGCCCATCATGCTGAATGGGGATGGTGCAAGTGCTCAATATGTGATATCTCCAGTTCAGAGGTAAACTAGTTTAATTGGGTAAAAATGGCAAGGCATAACTAAATAAATATACAAATGACAAACAGACATATGTCTAAAAATGCACCATACACAAACAGTTATATGTACATATTTATGCAGAGATTGAGGAAGATCATCAATCCAGACCTCATGTATACTTAATAACCCACCTCCCCCAAACTACTCTAATGATCCATTATATTTCTCCCCACTGATAAATTTAACTAATTAATGGAGATGATTTAATGATCAGGACATTTAGATTTATTTCAACTGTCTCTATTATGCCTTTCAGTGTCTAATTTGTTTTTCATTTCTCTCTCCTGAAAGTTTCATACTTTAAAAAATACCCAAAAGGCAGTAGAAAATATGTGGGTATATTTACTAAAGTACTGTAGCTAATGTAAGTACAATTGTGAGGTATTCCTACTTTAATTGAGTATTTCCATAATCTGCTACTTTCTATTTTTTTATGTGTGAGAAATATTGTACTTTTCACAAAATTGCATTATTAACATTAAACACTGCAGAAATCTTCATCTTGCAAATTTGTGTCTGTAATTAAGTCTGAAAAGTATTTCCTTAGAGAAAGACTATAATATGGGGTAGTAAGTGAGCAAATTTGAAAACAAATATGCACTTGTGATGAAATAATTTTAACTTCTTTTATTAAAATTCAAAGGGTGTTAGGGCAGATGGTGGTGGAGCAAGATGAAGGAGAATGTTGGATGGATGTGATGTGGAGCAGGACTACTTATAGGCTTGCTAAGGCTTTTTTTTTTTTTAATTCCTGAAGCTGATTATTTTCTATATGAAACAGTTTGGATGGAACTCAAAGCAGATGTTCATCTTCTTCTCAGCTCCACCTACATCAGCCTTAAATGCATTAAAACGTTGCTTTACATGTTAACGCTTACATGACAAAAAAATATTTGCATTTTGATACTTATTGTTTATGGCTCATAACACTTTACTTTTGCAACAAACAAAGGAGTATTTTCACTTCTAAATCAGGCTGACGTAGGTACAATCGCACCGGAGTTAGAGATCAGGCCAGGTTAATTCCGCAAAGGGCAGGAAGGCACAGGATACAACATGACAGGACAAGACAGGTAAACAACAGGTCAAAGCACAGCGCATCACTGAGCAGGACAGGGACACAACACACCGGGATGTCACAAGACAGGACTGGGACATAACAGACCGGTGCAGTTGTTGCCTTTTGATTGCTGACTGTAGAATTTTTTAGCAGTTGTGTCTGCCTCCCCTTAACAAATGTGAGCTTCCCTGGTTGTCTGGCTTAATACGCTACTATTGATGAATACTAATTTCAGTGATAGTTGTGTTGCCTAGTTATATTGAGCCAGAGCAGGTACAACAACAATATCAATTTGAGAATGGAAGTCAGCATTGCTGCTGTTGCAGAGGAGTGTGTATTGGTGTTTTTTTAGGGGTTTATATACTCTAATCTGTGTCTCTTTAGCTGCCCTGTCATGCATGCTGATGCAAAAACTAAAACTCTTGAAACAACTCTGCAACTTCGGTGTCTGAGTTTGGTTACATTGACATTTCTCATTTTGTGTGGTCATTCATTCACATTAATTGGGGAAAAGGAGTTTTGAGGATCCTTATTTATTCTATTGTACAGTCTACCTCAAGACACATGCTATCATTAAACAGTGATATTCTTTGATATGTCGTCTTCTGCGTCTTCTGTTGAAGGTTTTTTCGCATTATGGGGACCACTCTGTTCCCACTTGGTGTAATTTAATTACAGTGGACCTTGGCATGCCCAGGCAGTGCCCACGCAGAGCGGGTGTAGAATGCCAGCCGGGAACATCCTGTCTTAGGCGACAGGAACATCAGATGCGACAGATGGCTCATAAATCATGGAGGTGCGTGCACAGTGTCGATGGGAAGCCTTCCTCTGGAGAGCACACTGTGAGCAGGTGGGCAGAGGGGAGCACCAGCTCAGCAACACTCGTCCTGGACACATTACCGTTGCAACTGGGTGACTGCTTGGTGTCACAGAGGCAAAGTCAGGAGGGAAAACACGGAGAAACTGCTACCACACTGTGTCACACTGTTCACTTCCAGTCGGCTCGCATCTCAGTGTTTTTAAAGTGCGATTTCATAGTGTGTAACAACTTGTTTTTAAAAAAAAAATCTGATTTCTTGTTTTATCAGATCAGTGTGTAAAATGTAAAAAAAAAAAAAATAAAAAATCAAGTTTCACTTGCATTGGGCACCCTGTGGCAGATTTCTCACCAAATAAACCCAATTGTTGCACATCAAAACTAATGTAGCATTTTGTATCCAACTGAAAGATGAGCCAGAACTGAATAAGGATGTTTACTTTATAAATGATGATGCACGTTTACAAGCAAATCAAACAAGGATTTTATCAGTGTCAGAATCCCTTAAAATTTATTCGGTAGTACAAATATCTGGTAAAAGTCACATATAAATTTTCTTCTGCAGTGCAAACACTATTAAGTTCAAACATCTGTTGTTTTTATACCCACTTAAAGGGACACTGGCACAGTATTAACAGTTACACACCGATCAGGCATAGCATTATGACCACCTTCCTAATACTATGTTGGTCCCTCTTATGTGGTCAGAAATGCTCTGAACCATTGGGCATGGACAAGAGGACCTCTCAGGGTGTCCTATGGGGTCTGGCACCAGGACGTTGGCAGTGGATCCTTTGGGTACTCTGGCTTGTGCAGTGGGGCCTCTGTCAATCCAAGTTGTTTCACTGCATCCTGTTGATGCTTGATCAGAATGGGGTCTAGGAAGTTTGGAGGTCAAATCAACATCTTGGGCCATTGTCATGTTCCTCAAGATGTTCCTGATTGTTTGATGTTTTTGCCATGTGGTGGGGTGCATTTTCCTCCAGTGACATTTGAGATTTCCATTTGCATGAGGGAGTGTGTTAGTTCTGGGACAATGTTTATTTGGGTGTCTAAGTCTTATCAACACGGATGTTAAAATCCAGGGTTTTCCAGCAGAACCCAACATAGTACCAATATGATCAATGTTATTCACTTCCCTTGTCAGTGGTTTTAATGTTGTGGCTAATGGGTGTAAATCGTAGTATGTCTTAAGAAGACCACTCTGATGCGCGAACCAGTCTGAAAAAGCATTTATTGTTGCTGCTGTTTAGTGCCAAGACATGTTCTGACACTTGGTTTTAACAGTGTATAATAATCATTAGTGTATGAAAGCAAAACACTGTTTATGAACCATAAATGCCACAGTTACAACCCAGCCTAATAGCTACAGTAAGCAGATGATTTGCAATAAAGGCTTTAAAGCACTCTGGATTAAATTACAACTGGGAGGGATCTGCATTCACGGGAGAAACAAGAGCCGGCTGCATCCCTCGCATATTATATTTCAGGCACCGTAATGCACTCCTAGTTTGTAAAAGCAGTGGAAATGAGCTTCAGCCATCATAGTTGCTCTCTGGCTACAAGATAACACAGTGCTGTTAGTGTTTAATGCACTAACAAGAACACATGTCAGGGGATTTTAAAAGTCCCTTAGAGTGCTTCTTTAAAAAGTCTTATCAATGTCATCTACTTCTTTTCCTAATAAGTGTTCTGTCTTTGCCTAAGGAGCTTTTACACTGTCCTTCACAAATGGAAGATAAGAGCCAATCAGTTCATTTGCACGAGCATTGTGAGCATGTTCAGAAAGAGATGCAAGGCTTATCATTTCTTCTCAGCTTCTGGGTGGCTGTTGTTTAACTTCCGATGTTTTCAAGCCAAGTCTTTGGGCATTTAGTGAATAAAACATCAGGATGATTTGTCAATACATTCTGACTGTAGCTATTACTCTTCAAATACCGACTTTGTGCTTGTAGAGTCTCACTTGGATGATCTCTAAAGAATTGACACTATCTGTTAAAAGTCTGGTCATTGATTTAACCACTAAAACTCATCTCTGTGTATCAAAGTTACAGATTTAGAAGTTGCCTGACCTGCCTTAAAATGGCTTAGATGTAGCTCTACACCATTGCTTCCCTGCATCTCTCTCCCTGTTTGCTACAACTGGAGCACACCAGCTCACCTATGACTTTGCACAGACACTCTATGCTACACAATGGCACGTTGTAATGTTGGAGTAATTTAGCCACATATATCAGGATGAATGAAACTGAAGAGTAATGACACAGAATGTCTCACCCTGCTAGTTGACAGGGTCGGTTTCTAAAGGTTTCATGATTTTAAGACTGTCATCGGTACACTCGCTCAGCTCTGACCGCTAATTTCACATGTCATGACTGCCAGCATATAAAAACACCATATGGACACATTAACAAGGGTCTTTAAAATCATGACAGGTCCTATCAGTCTGGTGAAAGATGCTGCGGACGATTAAAACAGACAAGCTTTTTACCATTAAACTATCATTAAACAGCTGTGAGGTGACTTTGGTGGCTGCTATTGTAGAGTAATTCTATATTGTAGAGATCTCAGAGACAGTTTCCGTCGTGCTAGCTGCATGGCTCAAGAGATGGCAACGTCAGGTTGTTGGTTGGTTGGTTGGTCGACCACATCAACGCATCAACTTCATAAAAACAACGTCATACAGATGCTCGTATACAATCCAAGGAAGATGGATTGTATTGACGATAGTGATGTGCTGACTTCATTCATATCAGAACTGACTTTCTATACATAGAAGTGAAGTGAAGTGAAGTGAAGTGAAGTGAAGTGAAGTGAAGTGAAGTGAAGTGAAGTGAAGTGAAGTGAAGTGAAGTGGACTTGACTTGACTTGACTTGACTTGACTTGACTTGACTTGACTTGACTTGACTTGACTTGACTTGACTTGACTTGACTTGACTTGACTTGACTTGACTTGAATTGGATGTACGGAACATTTTGCTGTCTTTCAGCAGGCTTCACAGTTAAGTGGCAGCCTATTAATACCATACCTGTGGATAATGTCAGTAAACTTGAGTAAAGCACAGACTTTGCTTAACCTGAGCGAATCTGCTGCTCAGAACACAGATATATCTGGGGATAATTTCTAAGTCACATGAGGTCCCCATGTAGTACTGGTGAACAAGGCTAAAGATGGTGAACATAGCAAACATGATACCTGAGTAACAGCAGCATGGTAGCATTCTTGTTATGAACACAATAGCATACTGACATAAGCTCAAAGCATCCATGTGCTGGTCAGTGATTTTAACCCTGCCAAGGGCAAAATACCTTTCAATTATTGTTTTTCAGCAAACTTGTCAATTGTCCTGCAATTTCAATCCTGTCTGGAGAGAGGTCATTTGATTTTAAAGTAGGCCTGACTCAAGCTGCTTGTCTCCATTGTCCTTTTTCTTATCATTAAAAGGGACTGTTGTAATGACAGCAACATACTGGTATTCTCCTTTGGCCAGTTCTGTAGATTGCCAGCGACATCCTTTCATTTCTCAATGGTTAAAATGCCGCCTGGAACAATGAGTTCAATTACCAAGAAGCACAAAGAATATTTTATTCCCCAACTCCCTCTTTAATTTTAATCCCGTCTGAGAGGGGGTTTAGTCTTGTTTTCCGAAAATCACAGCGGAAAATTTGGTTCATTTGGTGTCTCCACTGGGCACTTTATCAAACAGGCAGCATTTACAAGCTCACAAGCTGCTGGTTTATTGGTGGTGGTAACCTGTGTTCTGTCTCAGTGAAGTTAACAGGCGCTCGCTCTAAATGAACCGAAAATATGTAAACAACTCAGAGGTAAAACAATCGCTTCAAACATGCTGCCTGTGAAACCTTCCTCTGCGTCTGTATTAGGAGAGGAGGGTGCTTTTGTTCTCATCACTGTCAAATTAACAGCGAGGTGAATCATTTCAAAAACCAGCAATATTATGTCTTTTATACCCAATGTAAGAAATTTTAAACATACTTAAGGGGCAGGAGTCTGAAAAACATATGTATATGGTACATATTTACAATTTTGGGAGCACTTTTTTTTAATGTGAAATGAGCCAACATTAAAATGCACACAGTAATCATTCATTTGTGCCAACATGGGTAAATAAAAAGCATATTATTGCTGTTGCAAAGAGAAGTAAGCAATCATCTGTTACTGTAAGGTGATGCATTTTTGAATTATCTGACATTTAAGTGATATTGCACAGGACTGTATACACTGGCATAACCAAGATGTTGATTTGACCTCCAAACTTCCTAGACCCCATTCTGATCAAGCATCAACAGGATGCAGTGGAACAAGTTGGATTGACAGAGGCCCCACTGCACAAGCCAGAGTACCCAAAGGATCCACTGCCCTGGTCCTGGTGCCAGACCCCATAGGACACCCTGAGAGGTCCTCTGGTCCATGCCCAATGGTTCAGAGCATTTTGGACCACATAAGGGGGACCAACACAATATTAGGCAGGTGGTCATATATTGTGATGGTCACATATTCAAAAGGCAGGTGAGAGCAGCTCTGTACAGGACAAGCTACTATATTTTAAGATGGACAGTGTGAAAAGTGGCACTCTTTTGGGTTGACTTCCCCTCCAGGGATGTCTTCCACTTCCTTCTGTGATATGGAATAAAGCCAAGGTGAGAAATTGGTTTATATTTTTGGAAAGATTGCCCCAAGCACTATTTGCAATTCGGTACACCACTACTTTTTGCAGCATATGGATGACTTGTATGGCATCCTAGCAATAATAAAATGTACCAGTCTCAGTCTCAACTTTGAGATGACACTCTAGTTTGTTTCAACCTAAATTCAAACTAAATGCACAGATATGCAATTCTGGCTTGATCCCCTGTCTTAATATTGATGCAGCATCTTTCCTAAAGCAAAAGTCGGAGCAGCAGAGGTTTCTTACAAAGTAATGTAACTCAGTGCCTGACACATAACACTATCTTTGCTTCTTCTTATTATTTGGGAAATGCTAGACATATTTCTGGGCTTCTCAAACAGCCTCTCATCTTACCATAACAATCTGATTCAATATGTGGTATTATTGTTATGGAACGCAAAGGCTGAGCTGTCTGCCTGTAGCAGACAGTTTGGTATTGAAATTCAAGCTGTAGTAATGAAGACGGTAAAGTTAAGATTTCTCTGCCAAAGGTGATTTTTGCAAGCGAACTCAGTGCTATGCAGACAAAGAAAGGAAAGTCATTAATCTTGCAGGTAAACATGGATAGAGGCAAGTTCAGAATGAACAACCAAAAATGACTTTCAATGCACAGTTGCTTTGTATATTTTGAATGCACATACATTTTAGATGCACGGGAATCTGACTTAAATATTCTCTGCAGTGCTGCTGACTGTCTCCTGTCCTCTATTGTGGTGCTGCTGGGAAACTTGTCCATACACATGGCAAAAAATTAAAATCTTAAAACCCTGTGCCTCTCATAATCCCATGTGGTATGTTCCCACTTAACTAGTAATTGTATTTTCTCTTCACGTATTTAATAGAACAACATGGCAGCAGTGCTCTTAATTTCTTCCTTGTGCTTGGAGGACAACCCAAGTGTTGAGTGCAAGGAGAAGTGCACACAATTAGCTAATATAATTCACAGATGTGCTCGCTGAGTGTTTTTTTCCCTTTCTGTTCTTCATCTCAGCATTGCACAGCAGGCTGGGCAACCCGAGAGTCTGAACACGTTTGGACTCTGCGTTCACCCCATCGTGACCTAATGGCGCATACATTTCATATGACGTAGTAATTAAAATACACTAATTTGATAATAATGCAATAACAGCAGCACCCTGAAGAGCTAATTTAAAGAAAACACTTCCCTCCCGACCGCCAGAAAAGCATAATGCCCCCTAGAAAATACAGTAGCCTGTTGGTGTGCTTTCTGAGGTCTCGGGGGTATTTCAGGGTCCTGATTTCATACCACAGTCATTAAAATCTTAGTTCCCTTTTTGGCTTTGAGCGCCTGCCTGGCGTCGGAGCTCATGAATGATATTGGATATCCAAGGTGTAAACTTGATGAATATCTGAGGCTGTTTTGCAAAGGGTTAAGTCTGAAACTCCTCCATGGATCGAGGCACAGTGTCGACTTCAAGCCATACTTCATATTATTTTAACTGGATTGTGAAGTTCATAGGGCATCTCTGAAGGGGTTAAGAGATACACAAGATTAACTCTGGGTTAATATACAGGGGAGAATGGATTCAGACTTTTAGATTTAGATTAAACATTTTTAAAATGTTTTTTTTTTTGTGAAATGATTTACCTTTGCATGGCTCACAGGAGAGCAGCCGGGTGGAGAAAGAGAGTGGGATTACATGCAATAATAGCCAATATTTAAACCAAGCAAGTCTTCACCCATCAGACCAATGTGGGTTAAATGCAATTTAAATAGATAATAGTAGGGCCGCCGTATAGCTCTCTGAGTTAAGGCATTACCATGTGGGCGTGGGTCGCCAGCAGCAGTCATGAGTTCGAGTCCAGCTTAAGACCCTTTGCTGCATGTCACTCCCCCCTTTCACCCTGTCTCTCTCTCTCATTAAAAAAATGGGAAACACTCCCCCAAAAAATACATAAAATTAATAAAATATAATAGATAATAATTAAGGGAGGGCACATTTTCAAGTACTTTCTTTAATACTGGTTTTGAATTGGTCTCTTTGCTCATTTAAAAAAAGGACAAATCAGACTGAAACAATAATTACATTAATGATTCAGCATAGCTCTTTGTTTGGAAACATGTTCCCTAAAGGCCCATCATTCTGCCAGGTTTTAGAAATCAAGCCGATTCTTCTTAAAGGATTTGATGAATATTCCTATATTATATTAACACAGGACTGAAAGTTCTGAAAACACCCTGGCCCCATCCAGTGCAGCTTTGTTAATTATAATAACCTCCTCATAAAAAAGCTCATGACCTGATCCCAAATGTCCATCAACCATGATGCACAGTAATTTTGCCCCTAATTCCTCCTCATCAGGAAACAAGGACAAAAAAACAAACAGAGAGCAGGGACAATCATTTGGCCTCTTTGTTTCCTTCCCTTTGTACCGCTGGCATGGTGGCTTTGAAGCCTACAGAAGTGGAAGTGAAAATGATTGAACTTGCTCAGTGAAGCTTGTTCTCGAGGAGTGAGTTGCACAAATCACGCCTGTGACCCATTTGTGGGTGTATTTACTGAGCCCATGTACACTACGTCCACATTTTGAGTTTGCTAATGAGCAGGAGGGACACAGCTCGGTAGCCCAGGGTGTCAGCATCACCCTTTCTTGTTGAAATCATTATGGCACTGAGATAAAGTAAAGAACATGTTATTTGAGTGGAAAAGTGTCTGACTATCCCTGTGGATGGATATCATTTACTGACTGCAGACTCCCAGAGGGTGGTCGCTGGCATGGTTTACTTTCACAGGCAAATGCTTCCATTTGTCATTGTTATGCTAAACACTACTTTGGCATAGAGGAAATTGAATCAAGGAGCTGTCCAGTGGTGTTCTTGCGGCTGTCTTGTCTTTATCATTTCCATCAGCCTGATCAGAAACACATTGAGCTCCCACCAACAGAGGGTCAAAGAGTCATGAAACCTTTGGCAGGCAGACATTTCCTGAACACTGCCTCATATACAGCCTGTGTTGGCTTTTGGCAGTGATGTAACGTGTAAATAAGGAGTAATTAACTTGTGACCTACAGTATTAGGGTTGTTCACATCAACACATCAATAATGGGAATTATATGGGTTCAAGTGCAATTCTAACCAATGGTACTCATACGTTTCTTTGGTAGGCAGCTGTTTCAGTGACAAATAAAATAATATTAATATAAGCTGCAGATTAATTCTGATTAAAAATTCTGATATTTTATATAAATAAGAAATACCCAAAGGGAGAAGTGGGATACAGGTCTTGTTTTTTTAAAGACCCCCTCCAGTGAAAATGAAGTTTTTACCTTGTTAACTTGTTCATATGATGCTTTTTTAATATGCTGGAATACATATTATGTGCAAAACAAGCATAACAACAACCATAGGGGAAAATGTGGGGTCATTTCTTAAAAAAAAAAAAAAGGGATTGTATTTAACAAAAGTAACTTTTTGCAAAACTTCAATGTGAAAATGCATTTTAAAAGAGCATTTCCTATTTCAGTGAGAGTTTGGACTACAGCTACTCTGTTGAGATAGAACACAGAAGTATTGCACGAATATTGACCAAACTCTTCCTTGTCTGCACCACAGAAAACCTACCCAGGAATTAGCCTGACTCTTTAAGACTGTGAGCAGCATACATTCTTCTTCTTCAACATGTATGACTGAATGAATCCAATATAACATATTGCCACTGTATAGCACTGTGTTTGAGAAAAGCCAAAGGTGAGCTGATGTGCCAGAGCTGCAGCGACTAGGTAAATGACTGGGTTTCAAACAAAATTAAAATTAAATTAAAAATGTAATTTTGATACAGAGATCAGTATCTTAGTGTAAACGAAACAAACATGTATAAGTGCACACAGGTTTTATTGGAAGCAGTTTCTATTACTAAGCACACATACAAAAACGTCAAAGAAAATTAAATGGAAACATGGAATGTAAGACAGCAAATCTGGAACTGGAAAAAAGGCAAACACAACTTTTACATCTGACACAACAGCATAACACAACTACACAGTGTCAAAATGAATTGAATGGTTTGATTCAAGTGAAAAGACACATTATTCTCGATGAATGTAAAATGGCCACTTTGATTTGAACTCTCCTGATTTACTGCACATTTTGTACCTGAGTGAATTCAGATTGATTCTTTTTTTCTTTTTTCAAATTCACATTATTAGTCAAGAAGTAAAGTGCAAGCATAAAGACTTCAACTGTACAGAAGCACTGTACATGTTGATTCTTAGGAAAATAGAAAGTAATACAAAACAAGAACAGATGGAATATATACATATAGAATATCCCCAAAGTTCACCTTTTCATATGGATAAGCTGTAAATGTGAACTGCACACATTCTGTGGCACGATGAAACATTAGTGCTCCTAAAAAGGCACATCTTCTCTGCATAAATATATGTAATGCATGATATATCAGTACTGTCTGCTCAAGTTGTAAACTTCGTCTAAGGGATTTAATTATATCAATTAAGGAAGGCAGACAAAGAAACTTGCAAAATCCTTTCATCTCGTCTTCACTGTCTCTGAGTACGCTCCTGCTTGAAGGCGACGATGAACTTCCAGGCTTCAACGTAGTGGGACAGACAGATCTCTTCTGGAAAGAACTCGTCCACATCAGGGGGAATGTCCATGTCTTTGCGTTCCATGTAAGACACCAGTGTGTCCTTCAAGCTTTAAGAGACAAACCAGGAACTTTAGAACAGACATTATCAGAGTAAAGCAAATAATGACAGACTATACATTTAAAAATATGCAGGTAATACCCAGTGAAGCCCTTCTGGATGGCCTAAGCTCATAATATAGCACTGAGGCATAGCGCTTCAGCTTCATTCACTCAGATAGAATTAATTAATACAAAACAACTTTTTGTCTGCGGCTTTGCCTGAACAACTAACTTCAGGAAATACTGAGCCACACTAATAGAATTTAACTTCAGGTGTGCTGTGTGCAACACACTAAAGCCCACCAATGTGGCTTGAAATGCAAACAGAACAGCATCTGCTTACACGAAAAATGCAACATGTGTGGAGTTACTTCTTCTGTCCAAATGTTATTATTTTAAAGTCTAAAAGATTACAATAATCAAATAACCAATAACATGAAATAAACTCTCTGGACACCATTCCCACTCTAACATAGCTGCTGTGAATGCAGTCACATGCCAGGAAACACTCCAATGGCCACAGTGGTGCTATCTTACCATACTTCAGCTCGCCGAAAACACGAGAACTCTGGCCAGTAGGCATCAGGTGTCACAGAAGACTTTCTCATGGTTGCCCTTTACTCCCACAATGCTCTCTGCTTGTCAACACTGAATTGCTGATAGTTTGAGTGACCACTTCCTCAGGTTGCTACAGTATTACGTCAGGGGAGTAAGTCTGCCACTGGCCGGTCAGTTCAGGCAGCTTTGTCCTTGCTTTCTGCTACCTGCATGTTACAGGTTTCTTGGCTACGGGAAACAACGACAACAACTTCCAGGCAGCAACCTTCTACATTGAAAGTTTTGCCAAGGATTGTGCTTTAAGCTAGTCCTGCTATTTTATGGGGAGGATTATCTATTTTAATCACCTCTTCCTGCATGCAAATATTTCCCCGCAACAATTCCACCTGTCACTATTTTGAGTGAACACAAAGGCAGCATCATTTGCTTAGGCCCTCGCATGTGTGATTGGTTTAAAGTCATACCAACAAGTCAGAATGCTTTTTTTTCCACCTATGGCATGATAGTGAGGTACCTCCACATCATTCCAGGCTCCACCTGGTAGAATAACAAGGTATTCCAGCTAATCTAACATCTCCTTTATCTTCTGCCGTATTGGTTATGTTTTTAATCAGTTTAATTATTAACAACAATTAACCGATCATCCTTAGCCTCCCTAGCTTCCAAATAATTCTTCTATTTTCACAGAATCATTTTACACTTTACTGCATTTTTAAGACTCAGATCTGTACAAGGGTGTGCAAAAACAAAAATAACAAATATTTGTTTTACCCCCAGTCAGGCCTGTATGTTTCAGGGGCGTTTGGCTTTTTGAGGACCAGCACCAGGAACTCGTGCATCTCCAACAGGAAAGTGTCAGCGCTGCTCTTGGAGAAGAAACCAGTCAGCAGCCTGTGCTCATCCTCACCCAGGGCCTGTTTGTACTTCTTTGAAACTTCCACAAATGGATCCTGATGAACACAGAAAATATAGGGTATAGGAAAAATACTAACATTATTCATCAGGTCAGCCAACATCATTACTCCTCTTAACAGTAATGATAATACCATTGGCACCATCTGTATACTGCTAGCATTGTGCTGGGCCTTACCCTCTTGAGCCGTAGCATATTTTCTGATTTGAGTGAAGTCAGCAGCTGCCACAGTGCTACACAATGCTTTAGACAACACATGCTCAAGGCCTGTGAACAAAACAAGGAGGACATCAAGTTATATATCATGTCTAGCACATAAACAAGACATTAACCTTTTTTGTTCATGTTCATCAAACTCCAATGCTGAGAGTAAACATAAAGAATGAATTTAAAGGTGCTATTTGAAACAAATCTGGCAATTTTTTCTGTACAAAGTAACCAGACTGTCCAGACTGGTTGTTCTGTGGAAGCGAGAAAACATGCGGCAGGATAAAATAACGTGTGCCTCAGATAGGCCGACCTTGAGGATATGCTGAGCCATCTGGTTTCCCATCTGCAGCACCTCCTCCAGGTAGCTGGACAGCTGCATATGAGGCTCTCCCCCAGTCATGGCGAGGAAACCAAGGGCCACTTCCAGCGTGGACAAGGCCTCACACACCTCACTGTAGGAGTGCAGCTCTCCAGCCACGGCAAAGAGTGTGAGAGTCTGAAGAGGCTCCTGGTGGCACACAGACACAATACGACACTCATGAGAGGATAACTGTAACATGTGATAAGTTCATTATAGTTCCAGTGGCTACCTCATTTATATCACAACCTACCTGACTGACTTTTTCTTTCACATCCTTCAGGATAATCTCATAGTTGCGGTCATGTCTGTTCACCAGTGTTGGAATGCCCTGTGGTAACAAGACACAGACATGAAGGAAACTGTGTCTGAACAATTTTGCAGTGTTTTTGGGGGCAAAGCCGCTGTGCTTCTGCTTTTCATTTGCTCACATTGAGAGTGATGAGAGGTTTGCCCAGCAGGAAGCGGGAGATGACCTGCCGCTGGATCTTGGGCAAGTCGTACTCATGAAGGGTCTCCTGGCCCCTCTCGATGCTGTATTGGGTGTTGGACAGAATGAGGGGCATCAAGTCCCTCTCCAGCTCATAACGAATCACATGGAGGTCAGTCAGGTCTGCAGGGCTCACTTTGTAGCTGGGGGAGGGAGAAACAGACAATTCAGCTAAGAGATAGTACTGAATTATGAGAGTATAGCTGCTAGGATGCTCTTTCCAACTTTTATTTTGACATTAAAATGCTTTATTTCAATCCTTATATTATTTTAACATCTTATAAAATGTAAAGTATGCATTTGTGGAAGAAGTTCACACACTGTCTTGCTACAGCTAAGTGCAAGTGAGAAAAATGTGGCATGAGCGCCCCCACCTGGTCTCCTCTCCAGTGTGCTTGTCCACACAGTAAACAAGGTCATTGTGCAGCGCAATTAGGTAGCTGACAAGGGCTGTAGAGCACAGGCCTGGGCCTTGTCGCCGTGGTAACAGCACCTTGAAGTCACTGTTGAGGTCCAGGTCCTTCTGGCAGAACTCAGCTGGGATCTTGATCTCACCTGAACAACATTTAACTCATGTAAGATGAAGATGAACAGGCCAGTGTTAAGAGAGGGTTGTATGTAGTGTTTGTGGTTACCGTTGGTTGCCAGCGATACTCGGAGTTGATTCCAGGTTTTCATGAAGATCCGGATGTATTTCTCATACCAGGCTTTCAGCGAAACTGTACACATGAAGAAGCCAAATGTTTTATCCCAAGCGTACAGATGTCAACCACACATCAGGACAGCAGTACACTGGTTGGACTGACTACAGCATACTAAGACATAGGTGTTAACATCCATGGGTGTCACATGTGAAGGGGATTTTCCTGTTTTTAGGAATACTCAATCATTGTCTCCTTCCAGGTTAAAACAACTCACCCCTTGGCAGGCAGGTCTATAGAGTGCCTGTTGCCAGCTATTTTACTACGACATTTCCGAGAAAGAGGTAATTAGGGGTTGCATGAGTGTGAGTCATACAATTGAAAAAGCTGAGAACCGCTGGTGTGGACAGTTTTGATACCTGCTTTCTGACTGCGAAGAAATTCTGCAACGGTGCCGCAAGTCAGCTCAGTGATGTTTTGAAACTTTTTGACCAGATCCCTCTGGAGTGTGAGGATGTCAGGAAGGTGCTTCACCAGTCGGACCTCTGCCTCCTTTAAAAAAAGACAACAGTAGTGTGTTTAGACAATCATTTGTTAAATGGACCTCATGAAAGGATGAAGCATGTGACGATCAGAAAAGCCACAATTTATTAAGAATACTGCTGTGTCACCAGGACGATCTTGTATACAATATCAGTTTACGAACATATTTTCATATTTCAGTGCAGGTTTTCTGGCATCTAAAATGATATTGATTTCTAGAAATGATCGGACCTCAGATAAACAACTTCAACACATTTTTAAAGCACAGAAATTGTACTGTATGATCCTTGAGGGAGACTACAAGTCACTATCTAACCCTGCAAGCAGTTTTCCTTTCTGTTTTAGATTCAACATTCAAAGTGTTTATTGTCATGTGCAAAGTAAAGAAACACGTTTCCCTGTACAATCAAATTCTTACTTTGCTGTCCACTCAGATTACCAGTAATAAAGTATAAAAATAGTACAAAAAAATAAATTAAAAAAAATAAAAATAAAATAAAATAGGCTGTTAAATACACAAATTAAACAGTAGCTGTGCAAAAATAATGTAAACAGAAGATAACTGCAAATTTCAAGTATATATAGTTTTATTTGTTACAGTCACATTTTTACTCACTATGGGCTCACTTTTTTACTGAAATATAAAGTCTTACACCTCTATGAAAACAGGGCTATGGCTAGAAGCAGAAAGAACTTAGAAAAAACAAAAAACTTTCTCTTATTTTATATAGATAGAAAAATGCTGTACTTCCATTTTGTATTTGTGTCCATACTTGTGTCCTGTCTACTCTGTGCACAGCCTGCAGTTTATCCCAGTTCAGGCAAAAAGTCCAGAATTTGTGTGACATGACTGTTGTCCACAGCAGAGTCACTAATGACTTCTCAGTTGCACTGAAAAGAGCTGAACTGTTTGTTTTTTTACACAATCTAGTTATGGCTAACAGTTTATTTATGGCAAGTTTTTAAATGAGACATGTAGAGTAAAGAAAGTGATTTTGCTAAAATATCATGATGTTAAAGTAAGATTTGTTTAATGTTCCAATCATAACTGAAAATCACACCTGATTAGTTTAAGGACCATTGGAAAATTGAGAATCCATTAATTCTTCATGTTTTTCCTGTGTCATTTCATGCTCTGATAAACATGTTTTTCTTTTTTTTTTTTAAACCTGCCAGTGGCTTT